>QVNV01022680.1:0-17585 GCA_014825455.1 Pseudomyrmex pallidus | reverse complement strand
CTCTGCTGTTAGCCCGATAAAACTGAGTGTGTAAAGAAGAACAAAATATAAAAATTATATAGAGCATATTATACATATGTAAAAGACTTAAGAAATATATTACGCTATTGCAGACACACACACACACCCACACACACAAAATTCTCGTATTATAATTCACAAACTTGACACGTTTAACTGTAAAATAGAATCTGTATTTAACATATAAAAAAAGAATTCGTTATATCGACATTTTTCTATCGGTTTTTTGTAAAGGTTTTCTATCGGTGAGATTTTCAAACGTGCAAAACTAAAGGATCGATTGAGAGCATAGCATAATATCGATCGACACCAAAAAGATCGATGCGTATATTAAGTGTCATATATTCCCTGATTTTTCTTTCATTCTTCTTAAACTCTTCGCAAACACGTATATTTTTCTATATATATATAATATACCTTATGACGAAAAAAACTGAACGTAACAGTATAAAATCTATTTATTATGTATATTTAATTGTAGATAAATCTACTGCGGTAAGTTTTGAATACATTGTTACTTTCATAAAACGGACAGTCGCTTTCTGATTCTCGAAAAAAAAAAAAAAAAGAAAAAACGAAGAGAGTTTTATTGTCAATCGATCTGTCAACAGTGTATAATAAACAAAGTCGAGCAACATCGCTATAATTATTATATATCTCACATTGTATGTATGTTGTGTATATTATAAATGTTAGACGATCGAGAAATATACGATATACCCGATGTAAAGTATTTCTGACTGTTATTTCACTTTCCTCGTTTATTTCTTCTGAAAAAGAATACAAAAAAAAAATATTATAATTAAGGATGACCTTTGGTTCGCGTCGGTTAATTCAAATTAAAACGTGAAAAACGGCAATAGTGAATCATAAGCAAGATGTTGCAAAATTTAAATTACATTTGGCTAATTTTATTAATCTGAAGTTTTTTATTGCCGTTTTTTACATAAAGAAAAACACAGTTTGTTATTGTCATTTAAATGATAAACTTAAAAATTACAGACTTATAATTTACATATGTGTGTAAAATATGTTATGTTTATTTTATTTAAAACAATATTTTATACATATAAGATCTCTTTTTCTCTCTCTGTTTGATACAGAATGTAAAATTAGACAATTAAGATTATAATTAAATAGATTAGTGTAGAATATAGTTTCAAACGTATTGCTTATAGAAGATCGAAACACTTGCGTTACCTGTTTTTGTGTGACTTGATGTAAATTGAAACTGATGAAATTTACGATATCTTAATACCGTACGAGTTGGATATCACAGACACGGTAACCGTAGACGTGTGACGTTACTTGATATAGAATTGTTTGTTTTCTCACATTGCTACTTAAAATTTTGCATTATTGCAACATGACGTGATAATTCTTATCTCGCCAAATACGCAAGTGCTAATAAAAACCTGCTAACGATAAAATGCTCGATTGCGAACAAATTACGTCAGACGAGTGATTTTCCATTGTGCTAATTATAACAAATAATTCAATTCTCAATGCGAGTGTTTAGTTATTTATCACAACGATGCGACGTTTTCTCGATAATTTCCAAGTAAGTACGCGAACTAGAATCCCGAGACTTTCACGCCGTTGGGAACGCGGAAGATCCTCTCCTCAGGCGGAAGTTCGCCGATTTTGTACCGCTCGAGGGACGTTCGGGCGACGGCCGAGTGTCCGGTTCCTATGAACGCCAGAGTCGCGTCTCGCCCTGCGTATTCGAGAAGAACGTCCTGGCCACCCGGGTGACTCCTCATGAATTCCGTGCAGTCGTACACGTAATCGTGTATCACAAGCCAGCAGTCGTCGAGCGAGTCGTGCCAAGCGACCTCGTCCAGAGTGATTGCTCGTAGCTCGTCGCACGAGTTCTTCCTGCTCGGTATCCGTCTCTGTTTTCGTTCTCTCACTTCTTCTCTGTCGTCCATCTCCGGAACGTCGTCACGTTCGATCCGCAGGAAGGACTCGAAATTGAGAGAACGGAAACCTAAACTCAAGAGATCCATGTTGCTCAACGTTCTGCGAGCGCTCGTTCTGCAATAGTTATTGTATAAATTATTTCGACGACCTCGGATTTAATTGCAAATTAATGTCACATATACGTGCGCATACATATATACATGCTTGTATTAATTTTGATTTTACACAACAATATTTGTTTAATCAAACCACTTCATTAATCAATGGAGTGAATATACGAATCAATTGCCGATTAAAATATTTATCGCGTGGAATCGATTACTTGCCAATTCTCCCAAATTGAGAACAACATTTATTAAGCGCTTGTGAAACGTTTGTTCAATTTTTCGGTTTTTGACTATTTAAAAACTTGGTATCGCTGAACTGAGATTTTATCAAGTTCCGAGAGATGAAATTTGCGATCACCGAAAAGAAGCCACTGGATTCTCGAAGAACAAGAGAAAAAGCTTGTTTTCTACAAGAAGTCACTGCGAATACTGAATTGTCGAAGATCTCCCCTCTTTTTGAGCAACGATGCAAGATAATAATTGGCAAATAACTTCGCAACAGAAAGTTGCGTCAGCGTAGACTTTGCATATATGCGAAACGTAAATTTCATTTTCTTTATTACACGATGTAATTTCTTCTTTGTTACGTGACACAACTAGAGTTCTCTTGTGATGTGCGCACGAGCGCGCTGATAAAATCGCAATTGCAAATAATAATTGTGAGGGATTGCATAAGCGCGCGACCGCTTATCGTGAGAAAATTTTACGTCTCTTCCGCACTTTCGTCCGCGTCTCACAACGCGTATCACAAACGTTCGTTTCGCGCACAAACGCGATAAGCGATTGCTAATTTCAATTGACATGATGCAACGCACAGCTCAGCTGTGCATAAAATGCGGAAGATTTGTAGCCGCGAGAGATTTTGTAACCGATCTATTAGTCGTAATCAATTTGTCGAATTGACAGCTGAAAAATACGCGGGAAATATTATCGTTCGCGGCGAAAAATTATAATCAAGTCGCCGCGCTCGGCTTTTTACTCTTCGCGAACCGTTGAACAAAATTGTTCGGACGACAATTCGAGACTGTTTGCGGCGAATTGAAACCTACAAGAGCGAGCGTTTCTGTCGACGTTGTCTGTCAAGGGACATCGTATGGCGTAGACTGAATCGCCGTAGACAGAAATCAATTCCCTCAGGAAGGGAAAGTAATTCTATTACTGGTTGAAACCTGATGCGTGCACGCACAACGTATCCTCTTTGGTCACGTATCGCGCTAATCAAACGTGTTGGCGGTTCGTATATATCGTGCGTAGAAACACACACGCGCGTGTGTGGATTAGTCGCGGTCAGGTCTGAGAAGTCGGCTCTTCTTGTTTCTGCGGTGGCTATATGATGAAGATATATATGTATATATAAAAGCGCGCGCACAGAAATTAACAACACTCCGTGAATTTTGAACGAGCACTGAGAACGTAATTGCAAATCACACTGGCTCGTAAAGCCGTCTAAAATTTTGTTCGTCGAGAAAAAAAATTGCGAAAGATGCTGCGTTAATACACGCGCTATACAGGATGTAGTTAACCCGATCTCGATTGAATAAAAAAACAACGCAAGATGAAGAGCTTTTATGTCTTTCGAACATAAGTTTCATTAAAATGATTCGAGTAGTTATCGAGATTTCCAAAAAAAAAAACGAAAACTTTCCTCCACAACTTTGACATCCTATCTTTGAAACTAAGTCGTTTCGGACATAAGTTCGTATAAAGTTTCGTTTTAAATTATTAGTGTGAGAAATCACTTCTCGAAATCTTTCAGAATATTTAACTGTCATTCTGTACGAGACAGTAATATTAAAAAAAAACTGCTCAAGTCGCAAGGCAGGCAATCTCGGCAAAGAGTTAAGAAAGTGAGAAATGTAATTAAAAAAAAACTGGAAGATAATCGTCGAGCATTGACCGACAAGAGATATCGCCTCAACCGATATAATGCGGCGAAATATAGTCGATTGCGGATATAGTTGAAAAATGGAAATAATGCGCGGCAACTTGCTGACCGACTACCGATATAGTGGAAAAGACAAGTGGATGAACGTTCTCTCATCAAGTCACTTGCTAGAGAGATATTCTTCACTATTACTTGTCAGTAGAACTAGGGAGAAAAGTCGATCGCGAAAATGTGACTGTTCTCTGTGAATTAGAATATTCCTCATTTTCGCAAATATTAAATATTCACCAGTTTTACATTACATATTTTATTACCCCGTCGAATTGTTTTAACCGAGAGACCCCGAGGAGCGGGCAAAAATATCTTCCCTCTGGGAGAACACAATTGCGAACAATTTTCTCGGGATACCGTCGATAAACCGGCGCGGAATTATAAAATAGAAGATATCATGTGCGGCGCAAGTAGCGGTAGTTCCGGAGGCGTCGCGACGCCGCCATAATCGCGTCGGCGCGGCTGCGACGACGGAGAGATGTTGGTGGTGGTGGTGGTGGCGGTGGTGGTGGTGGTGCGTCCAGCGCCGAAAGTGGTGCACTGCGCGACTGATAGTCGTAATCATGCCACCCTGACCTCACGCACATTCCCGTAAGCACGGTGCGTGCGTCAACGTCGTAGGGGAAGATCTTTTCGCGTAATCCGCCGCCCGCGAGCGGAAGGTGGAACGACGACGACGACCACGACCACGACGACGACGACGTCAACAACGACGAGCGTCCTCGACTAGTAACGCACACGGGAGCCGGGGAAACTCAACGTCGCACGGGAGGACCGGCCGGTTCCACAGACGACTCGTCCGTTCTTGGTACCAGCCTCGCTTCCAGTAGACGATGTCGACGTACGAGCGGGACGAGAGCGCGGAAAATTGTCCGGTGGATTTCGCCTGTATTCGCGGGTTGCATGTGACGAGAAAGATCTCGCTTCGGGCGAAAAACGAGAATCTGTGCGCGATGCGACCGCAGACGGTAGAGAATTCGATGATCGAGAGAGGAGGACGCGCGATTCGGAGGGCTTGTTCTCCTCCGACCGAAAAGCGCAAACAGCGAGCAGTAACACGCGTCGCGTGTTATACATGTGCGTGTGGGAAAGCCGTTGTCCTCGTGACACATATTAGAAATAGGGATACGTCGCGTGCATCGTCGTCGCTGCGTTGTGCGTAAAGGTATTTATTCGTCTGACGTAAGGACCCCGGCGCACGCGACGCCCAAAAAACGTCGTTTTTTTCCCCGGTCCGTCCTTCGATTGCTCGAACGGCCAGCGTGGTGCGCGGCCGGCACGAACGAGCGGTCGCATCTATGGGGTGGCACGTGTGTTTGAGGATTTCGGGGGAGGGGAGGAGAGAAACAAAAAAACGAAAAAGACCGAGGGTTGCGAGGCGACGCCGCCGGCGCTGTGCGTCGCACGTGTTGGGACCGAAGCCGGATCGATCGCCCGGAAGTGTGCTCGAGAGCCTCGAGGCTGTTGTGCGCTCATATGCGTCTTATTCGCTGCGTGCGGATTTTCGCAGAAGCGATCATCTGCATCTAACGAGCGACGTCATTGATCCCCGACCCGATCTCTCTCTTTCTCTCTCTTTTTCCTCCCCCATCGTCATGGTGTCCGCGCAAATCCTGCGCCGTAACGACACGTAAAACCGCTTCACACGGTTTTTTTTCTTCCTTCTGCATTGACTCGTTTTTCCGTTGGAGTGAGCCGCCGTTAGAAGTGAATTAATTGCGCACAAGGGGGATGTACACATGACGTGTACGTCCGAGAAGTCGATTCATGTAAATTGGTGCGAAAGTGTGCTTTGACGATGTTCAATTTGCCGAGAATTTTTTTAATTCATATCGGTGCTTTTATTGGAAAACGTTCGAGAGTTTTTTCTTCTTAAATTTGAATCCGCTTCTGTGTGTGTGCGTGTGTGCGCGCGCGCGCTCGTGTCTTTCGAAATCCGAAAAAGTAGTTATCGGAAGTTTTAAATGATATTCTTAAAAAGAGAATTATATATTCTTTCTCTCCGAGAATTTAGCCGCTCTCTTTCTTTTTCATTTTGCAGAACTTGTTCGAAGAAGTTTGCGTGTGTGTGTGAAACGAGACGTTTGCGAAAATAGAGGTGAACGGTAAAGGAAGGATAAATATGCAAGAGGAGAGAAAAGTGTTCCGACTCTTGATTAAAAACTTCGGTTTTCTCTTCGTTCCTTTCGATGGAGAAGTAATCGAATCTGGAACACGTTCCGATTTCGAGCGCGTCTGTTCTATTTCGATGAGATTCTTTGATCGCGCGAAATAGAGATACATTTTGCGAAGTAAAAACTTCGGACGCGAATAATAATTTATCGCAATCGCGGGCAGCGAAATCGCGCGGATCGAAATCTACACAGTTATTTAATGAAGATTTATTGTATATCGCTCGTAAAAGGAAAAGAGGATTAATTTTTTTTCTCTTCGGTTTATTGTCTCGTAGTTGCGTAGCAGATATATATGTATATAAAATATATTCGTGTGTCATCGTGCGGTACGAAATAATCGTTGTGTTATAATTTTGACACCGTTTCGCATTAACGTCGCGTCTAATATTTCGTCGTGGCTTTACCGACAAACGACACGGAGGAGGCTGCGGGTCTCTCTTTGTTACATTCGTCAGTTCGCGCCTCGGTCTCGCCGTCTTGACCGCGCGTATACGCGCTTGTCTCGCAATAAACAGATTGTGCCGAGACTGTGTTCCGCTGGCACAGTTCTCGTCGCCTTTTCGGGCAACAGATCCGCGCGCTCTCTCTCTCTTTCTCTTTTTCGCACAGCGCCGGCACATCCCTCTCTTCTCGAGGCACCTGTCGCAAAATATTCTTTTCATTTTCACGAACCTTTCTCGCAAGTCGCGGGGCTCGGTCGTCCGTCACTTTTCGTTAGCGCCATTATTATTAGCGGGGGCATCGATTAATTGATCTGCGGTATAAAAAAGAATGACACGCGTCGATAAATAATGGCGCGTTCCGCATCTTATCACGGGGGCTTCGTTTGCCGTCAATAGAGCGTAGCGAGAAACCCCCACGATAAAACGTCAGACCTGTACGGATCATCGACTTTGACTCGCCTCGCGCTCTCTCCGTACGTATGTGCAATCCCCTCGGGCACGCTCGCCTCGGACTTCCTCCCCTCCGCTTCCCTCCCTCTCTCCTCTCTCTCTCTCTCTCTCCCGAGAGCCGCGGTTCTTATCTCGCGGGGGAGTAACTGACCGATATCGGCGCCGCTACGCGCGCTCCATTAAAAATGCAGCCCCCCCAGAGAGACACCAGCGTCTATAGACACACATTCGCGCCGCTGCGCGTTCCCTTCTTCACCTTCCCGTTGATCGAACACACCGTGAGCTCTACGTTACGTGCCTTTTTCCCCTGTCAACGTTTTTCCCTTCAAATCGGCAGAGAAACACGGAGAGAGAGTCGCGACGAGTTGGCGGGACATTTTTTACCCATCGGATCTCTCATTCTTCAAACACTCTCGTTCGCGTGACACAAGTGTATATCCATCTCTGTTGAAGACGCTTGAACGAATTTCTCTCTTCTCGTTTTAAGACAAATTTCCTCGACAACGATCTAACATCGCCCTCTCGGCCTTGAAATCGTCATCCTCCGAGTTCTCTGTGCGTGTTCGCACGTCGGGCGATCGGATGGTGTACCGGCAACCGAGAGAGCCGGTCAAAGCGATTGCATCTCTCTCGGGGCCGGTGCCGCTCTCATCGCGCGAATTCTCGGATGATTTTACGCGGCGATGCGAGAACTCCTACTATTTATAAGTGGTTCGAACCCGGTCGTGTTGGCGAAGTCGCCGCTCGAGTCGACGGAGTTGTTGCCGTCGCCGCCGCTGCCGCCGCCTCGTGTAGGGAACAATTCGCTCTACCCCATGGTAAAAATAGAAGCTCCTAGCCAGCTAGCCGAACTCGAAAGCCGCTAGAGCTGAGGCGCGCGCGGCACCGCTCTAGCCGCTCTAGAGCGAGCGAACGAACGGACAGACGGACGGATGGACGGACGGACAAACGTAACGAACAACGCACCGGCGCAATTGAGCTTGTGCGGATGCTGACGACGACGATGATGATGCTGCTGCTGCTGCTGCTACTGCCGCTGCTGCTGATGTTGCGTACCGATCTGCAACTCCGTCGTTCGCCGCCGTTGACGTGAAAAAGGTGCGCTGGCGTCCGCGTGCGGGTTCCACGTGTATGTGTGTGCGTGTGTATGTGCGTGAGTGCCTGGTTTATACATGGGTGCGTGTGTGTGTTTGTACGTGCTTTCGCATGTATATACGGGCAAAGTGTACACGACGGCTCCACTTCTGCATTTCTCTTCCACGTTTTACTTCCACTTCGCGAATCGCTCGAAAGAGAGACTCCGCTCCATCGGAGATCACATCGCCGCCCCGTAAGACACGAGTCCCGTGGATCTTAGTCACCCGAAGTCGTATCACCCGATAGATAGATCTCGTGGATGAGTCATCGGAGAAAATCCCGATCGGATATATTCTTCTCTCTCGCGAAGAAAACGTGCGATCGCAAGAGAAGACGAGCTTTCGCGCGAGGATGATCGTCGGGTGATCGCGCGCGCGCGCGCGCGAGAGAGAGAGGAGGACAGAGATAACGAGAGAGAGAAGAAGAGAGAGAGATCTACATTCCGAGCGGATCATGGATGCTTATAGAAGCGTTGCGTAACGACGTCAGGCGGACAGCGAAATCGCGATTCCGTCGAGCTCGTCGTCGTCTAGTTTCCGACGACTCCGACTGGGAAAACCCGGTACGTTCCGCGCGCGGGGGATTCTCGACGACGGCATCCTCCTCTATGGTGGTTGTCGCGTTGCGCCGAGAGCTAGGGCTGTGTGCGCGAAGACTGTGTGAACGCGTGTCTCGATAACTCGTGAACTCTCGAACAAGCTCGCTCAAACGAAACCGTCAAACGATCCCGCGATCGTACAACGACGGGCACGTGCGTGTGCGTGGTGTGCATGTGTGTGTGTGCGAGTGTGTGAGGCGAGAGGATAAAATCGAGGGAGTGTGAAATATCACGGGGATTGTGTTGTTTTGAGATTGTTTTAAACGGGGATTGAAAAGATGAGGAAGACGAAAAAGAAAAGATGACGAAGTAAAGAAAGTGCGTCTGCGAGAGAGGAAGAGAAAGAGAGAGAGAGAGAGAGATCTCGCGCCGGTTGTACCAAATTCCGAAAGCTCGAATCTCAAGGCCGCGCGCGTTTCTCGTCGAGCGTGGGCTCGCTCTCTCTCGATCTCCCCGGCATCGGAAAACGAGAGGAACGTTCGAAATCGAGAGACGTATATCCGCGCTTGTCACGTTCGCGCGCTCGCACGTCGGTTCCTCGAAGTCGAAACTAAAATTAAACCCGCGGCCCGGCGAGGCTCGCTGATTCTTTCTTACCGTCCGGCTTCTCCTCACGGATTGCGATGCGATGACAGGCGAGCCTTGAGGGCTCGGGCTTCGGAGGCTCGTTGATTCGCGGTTGCGATTCGCAAATTCGAAATCGGCGCGGCGTCAGCTACTCTTTCGGCTCGAACGCTTACGATCTTCCGCTAGAGCGGCGCGGCTTTACCGAAGCGCATGTGTGTGTGCGTGCGTGTATGTGTGTGTGTGTGTGTGTATGTGTGTAATATTATTATATCGCTCACGTCCCGCGCGCCGTCGACACCGACGATATAGTGACACGCGCGTTATGGTACCTCCGATGTTATTGTAGAAATCCAGTGTGAAAAGTGACACAACGAAAGAGAAGGTGAACCAGAATGGAGCGACATCCGGGGCAGGACGTTTTATGCGGACGTTGCTGACGAGCGAGCACGAGTACGACGACGACGACGACGACGACGACGACAACGACGAAGACGAAGGAAATAAAGGAGCCGAAGATTAGACGTAGAAAAGTGTAAAAAAAAAAAGAAAAAAAAACGAACGACAGTGCCTGCAACAACAGCCACCATGCAGCAACAACCATACTCCGGCCAGCAACCGTCCGGGGCGCCGAACGGCGTGGCGGGGGGCGCCCAATTGCCGCAAACAGGTGGCATGAGTCCGGCGCAACCTGGCGCGACCGGCACCGCCAGCGCGTCTTCCAATCGCGCGATGATCAACGGCGGAAGATTCGACTTCGACGACGGCGGGACCTATTGCGGCGGCTGGGAGGACGGCAAGGCCCACGGCCACGGCGTGTGCACCGGGCCCAAGGGCCAGGGCGCTTACTCCGGCAGCTGGCACTTCGGCTTCGAGGTGTCCGGCGTCTACACCTGGCCTAGGTGAGCGAGACCAGTCATTGATATCGACTACTTGTTGTTGGGGTCGCGCGCGCTCGACCGCATACCGCGCGATCCGTTATAGACTTTGACAGGCAGTTTATGCACAAGAGCTTGTGCTATAGCATTATGAATTTGTCTCTCCGTATAATACGCTTGTCGACGGTATCGACACAATGCGAGCGGATAAGGGAACGCATTACGTGAGATTACGATAAATTATTAATTCCTTTGATATGCAACTTAACGCGTTCGCACGCCTGATTGCGCGCTTCGCTGATACAAATTAATCTTGTATTCTCCTCGCGTTGGCGCGCTACCAGGATTTGCACAACGATCCTCGGGGCTCGCGGAGGATTAAACGCTGAGCTGGTTTGCTTCCGTGACGAGCGTACCGGTTTTCAGATCTGATTATTCCGCGTTGCGCTGCGACGTTTCGCGTCGTCGAGTTAAAAAACTGGCAATGAGCCGTTACATGACGTTGTGAAAATTCTCGACGAGTATGATTTTCAGAAGAGAACTCGATAGTTGTTTGAAAGATGTGGGCGCGCGCGGCAAGTTTCGATTGAGGAGAACGCGCGTTTCATTCATTCAGCGTGGCATATGCCGAATTCTGGAAAACTCGTGACGTAGCGCGGCGCGAGATGAGCGAATAGTGGACCTTGACACGTATATCCCGGTGTGTATGTATCTGGGAGATGGAATCTCCCCCCTAGATCCTGCGGAACTAGGTCACCCGAGTGCAAGGACAACAAAACCGGGATTCGAGACGTTCAGGATCTGAGGTTCAGGGCCGTGATGGATGATTGTCGAAATATTTGCCAGGAACAATCGTGCGGGAAAAAAAATTTACTTAGAACAGAGATAAATTAATTACAACACAGCCGGCAGGAAAAATTTGCTGAGTCTATTGAGATTTTTGTTTTGCCAACACAACGTTTTTTTTTGTTGATGAAACAAAAATCTTCAACAAACTCGACAAACTTTCTTGCTGGCCTTGTATAGTAGCAAAACTTTTTTCTTTTTTTTTCCGTGTTGTCGTTAATGACACTCGTGATTTCTTGTTAACAAGTTTATTGCCGAAAGTTATCTTGCGCAGTTTCCTTCTCGCGAAGCCGAGCTATAGAAACGACCGGCAATGTCGTAATTTAGATTTATTGATCATTCGCTGATTTGATACACGTCACGTGTTACGTAGTTTGATCAAATAATACCTGGATTGCGCATGTCTCTCTATATTTAGTTAGCGGAAAAGGGAAAATAACGACAAGATATTGTGACACATTCAGTTGTGAGTTTGTTACTGCTTCGCTTTGTACAAAAAGTTATTTTGTTGTTCGAAGACAATAGTAGAAGTTTTTTAATAATTCAAGCTTTCTCACCCCAAGCGATTTTTAAAACGTAACGACTGCGCGTCCGCGTGAGATTTTGTTTTAAAACTGGAAAGACAGAAACGTACGAGCTTTTGAAAACGGCCTTCGAAAAAGATGCTCCGAGTGTTTCGAGTGGTTCAATCGCTCTCAATTAGTTCGATCTTAAAAATCGCTGGGGTGAAAACACTCGAGTTACAAAAACGAAACCGTCGCTCTCAAACAAGTGATTTTTGTGCAAAGCAAAACAATAATAAATTCACAACTACGAAATACGAACTACAACATCTTATCTTACTATTTTTTTCTTACTAAATAAATGGAAAGAGACATGCGCAAGTCCCGAGATATTATTTGATCTCAAACCACGTACGTACACTATTTATATAAAATTTCTCCGAGACGTTTATAAAACAGACGTTGAAATAAAGGTTGTAAAGACAATTTTCGACCGTCTTGTTCTTTATGTTTCGTTTCGAAGAGATATTTTACGAGAAAGTATAAATAAGGGGCGCGCGACAATTAGGAGGAAATTAAGGTTTCTAGATTTCACGCGACGGAAAAAAAAAAAAAAAGAACAGCGAGGGCGATGTGAAAATATAAATTGTCGTTACGATCTAACACGTGTAAGACGATTTTTCCCGACCGCGTAGGACTTGAAGGACCGAACGGAAGAAGCGACGTAAATAAAAGAGAGAGAGAGAGAGAAAATAGGGTCGAGACAAACGGTCGGACACATCTCTTCTTCACGACCGCTATCTAGGCCGAGAGAATTCGTCGTTTCGTTTCCGCCGTAAACTGGAGCAAGGTCTTCGACCACGTTGCTTTTCCTAGCAACACTCCCCGAGAGATGCGGTTGTGAGAAAGTTTCGTCAGTCGAACGCGCGAGCACGGTAGTTTATATCGGGAAAAATATTTGCTTTGCGTGTCCGGAATAGCGTGCCCCTTCAATTTTCCGCTTAATACGATAGAATTGCGTCTCTCCCTTTCGCTATGAGAATTGTTTACCTGAGATAAAACCCGTCTCTCTTTGCGAGAATTTATTTATCAGATCGCGCGAACTTAAATTCGCGAAATTTTATCTCGCACGAATGTCAACGGTCGGAAGTTTTATTGTTACTTGCGTTTGTTATAATTAAATGAGAACAACTTTGCGTCGAACTTTACGGCGCGTAATTAACGCGAGCTCCGATAGCGTGCAAATAACGAAGCGGAATTTTCGTCACCCTATCGGAGTTTATTGTGCGGAAAACAAAGTTTCTCGCGGAAAAGTTTTTCCCGCGCTTATACTCTTTTACACGTGTTGTTGCTCGACGTCTTCATTTAATAGTCGACCGCGAAGACGCGACGAGATAAAACATTTTTCTCTTTCCGCGAATGATTTTACTTCAAAAAAAAAAAACTCGGAAAAAAAAAGCTTTCGCCGGATTATTGGCAGGAAATTGCAAGGGTTTTATGCGCACGTGAAACGGAATAATTAGTGCACGTTGTACGGATGCGTTTCGAGGAGATTTTACAAGGCAAATTTAGCTTTAGAGCGTGTATAATTATATACTCGAAGGAACTCGCGCTCGCGCTTCGTTACGTTTCTTTTTCGCGTAGCTTCGATAATTGTAACTTTCATAAAAAAAATAATGTCTTAAAGCAAACGTAGGCGCGCACAATCAATCTCTCTCTTGGCGTGTAAAGTGCCCGAGATCATATTGCCGGTTCGATCTGCGTACATAACAATGTTGCGGGGGAAAGGGGCGCAACGTCGTCGTCGTCGCGTCATCGTTATCGATAGCGACACAGTTGGCAATTATCGTTAATTAGACGAGTTTCCAGCTAATATACGTGGGTGTAGAAAAGTGTAAACAGCAACGTGATTCTCGAAGCGTAATTTCCAAGTCCGCGGACGAAGACGTTTTACAAACGAACTCTGTTGCAAAAGAGAAGGGAAGGGCGGAAAATTATACCCTTGTAAACTTTAAATTCTCTTCCCGGAAAGATATTCTGAGGTAGGGAAAGAGAGAGAAAATTAATGTCAACAAATGTTGCTTTTCCAGCGGGTCATCTTACGAGGGACAGTGGCAAAATGGTAAGAGACACGGTCTGGGCATGGAGGCCCGGGGCCGCTGGCTTTATCGGGGAGAATGGACTCAGGGATTCAAGGGTCGTTACGGGGTACGACAGTCTACCACCTCGACTGCGAGATACGAGGGCACGTGGTCCAGCGGTCTGCAGGACGGTTACGGTTCCGAAACTTATGCCGACAGCGGTAAGCACTTGTTAGTCTTCTTCTTCCATTATTTAACACGCGATGACAACACACACGTGTGAGTAAATTGTCTCGGTAATAAATCGGATTTCTAGTAACTAGTCAATCATCTTGCTTTAAATTCAATTCGCAAGTATCAACTGCAGTTTAAAAAAAAATGTGCAACATATTTTTGCAATATCGTTTTTAGTTAGCAATAAATTCAATTTCCTTATAATAAAAAATAAATCCAAAATAAATACGACTCTGTTATTAAAACATGAGTTTCCTTATGCAATTGTCTTTCGTCAAAGTTCGCTCATTTCAACAATAAAATAAAATTGTTCTACACACACACACACATATACAATTTGATTGTGTTGCATTGAGAAATACGTAAAACAACGTAAAACACGATTTTCTTCTTTCTCAATTTAGCGAATAAATAGACAAACTTGATGGTGTCGCACACCGATTACATATCAATTACGAAAACTTTACGTATAGGATTCACAACACATAGAGAGAGAGGAAGAGAGTTGACACAACGTGAATATCAATTTAACTTTAATTAGCTGTACGTTCGGACCGAGTTTGGCTTTATTGATTTCGCATTAAGCGCGATCGCCATTAATAACGTATAATTTCAGTTACGGATGAAATATTCCGTCCGACGTTAAAAGCGCCGTCGGAAATTTCTCCCCCGCGTATCCCACCACTCGAGTCCCCTTATCAAACTGGACGTCATCGGTAAATAAATCGCGGAGTTCTTTTAATAAAGCTTCACAAAACTGACTTGATGATAAATAAATAAAGCAAGTAACACGAGTGTGGCGGGGCCATTGACGGTCGACGTAACGTAGTCGTGTAACAAGGCGTCTGTAACAATCGGGAAGAACGATTTTCTCTTCTTTTTTTCTTTGCATGAAGTTTTATTTTTTTAAACTCTGGTTTATATTTAAGCCAGTAACAAAATATTACAAATATTTAATCAACTGTGCAGAAAAAAATCGATGACTTTATCCTAAAGATTTGCTTTTCATTTTTCGCGCGATAACCCAGTCAATCTGCAGCAATCTCGCTTGATTCTGATGGTTATCGCAAACGAAGCGCGAAGAAACCATAATCGCAACAGATTGAGAGGAGAGGACACGCCGTCCGTTCGATATCGCTTCTCAAGAGACGAGTCTTCTCGGAAGAAGACCCATCAAGATCGATGGGTACTGCTGCGCAACGAATGCGACGTTTCCTGAAAATCGATGTGACCTTCGATAGCTTTCTTACCTCACTTCGGTCCTTATTGGTTCGTTCGTTCCCGTTTTCTTTTTTATTTTTTCCTCTTTCTCTCTCATTCTTTCTCTCCCTGGAGACATCTCCTTACAGGCAACGTCGTCAGAATTCAATACATCATCTCGGACATTGTTAACCTTCGGTATGTTGCAATCTCTCTTCGCTCTTTGATTTCAATTTTCGCCGGCGTGCTTTACTTAACTCGCCGCGAAACACATTAAAGTCGCCGCGTTGTCGTTGCCTCCGGTTTGTGAATAAATGATGCGAACTCTAAACAAGTCACGTCACACTGCAATAGTGAAGGAAGTGGAACTATATTGTCAGCCGATCGATCATTTCGCTCGTGAAGCGTCATCAAGTATTCACGCGCTGTTTCTAAACGCAAGAAGATCGCGACGTAAAGAGGAATCGTTCGCGCCGCGCGGAATATCGCGCACATAAATTAATTAACGCGCTCGCTGTTTTTTTTTTTTTTTATCGGAGATAAATCCCGATCTCGGTAAATACTCGGATTATCGAAGTCCGTGACAAATGTTGTATCTCCGGTTATGTTGTGAAAGAATCTCGGCCGAACAAACCAAATGGAAAATCTCTCCCTGTAACTCTCTCTGATGCGAGACGAGAGAGTTTCACCGTGTTGCTCGTCGCGCGCAACAGCACAGAATACTTGGAAACTGCACGTAAAACGGCGGAGGACGGAGAAAGATGACTTTTCGCGATTTATTCGCGCTTGGAGTGAGATCATTGAGAGAATAAAAAAAAAAAAAACGTAGGCGCGGCGGAATCGAATCACCGCTCGATATTCTTCCCCCGGTGATACATTCTTTTTTTTTCTGGCAAATCTTCCCAATTACATTTCTCCCGATTAGTAATCGCACCAAAGGCTCGGCATTGCGAGCGAAGAATCTGACACACAGCCACGTCATGTCGAACACACGTGCGTACATTATGTTCCGTCGAAAATAGCACGTCCGATCGCTCGAGCGAGACGGAAATTAGTCGACTGAATGTTTATCAAGCGCCGCAAAAATTATTCCATCGATTTGAAACAAAAGTTTTTAGACAGCGGTTTAAATGAATTCTCTCCAATGGAAGAGAGAATTTATTTAAACTCTCTTTTTTTTTTCTTTTCACAATTTTGTAGGTGATTTAATCAAGTCTTTTAGTACACGAAAAATATAGGATTTTTTTCTGAGAGAAAATTCATTCTCTCTACGATAGAACACGTACATATGTCTCATTATCCGCTTCAATTCCCCGAAAATAGACTGACCTAGGATCTCCGAAAAAAAAAGAAAAAAAGACGCAGACATCTTGAGATCATTTGGGATCTAAATAAAGTACGGATAAGAAAAGAGAAACGTTGTTGGACGGAATAAACTGCAATAAAACTTATCTCTACTGCGCTACTGGCAACGCAACACGCTTTCTTTGTCTCTCTTTCTCTTTCATCTGTCTCTTTTTTCCATCTCCTTTTGCTTTTTGCAACTGAGAGATAAGTGAGTGAAGTGCTCGAGCACTATTTCGACCCGCTGGAATCGAACCGGCGCGGCGAAGAAGCCGCAGCAATTTCCTATCGCGAATCGACCGGATGTCGAGACGAATATCGTAAACGGTTTATTTATTCGCTCTGGGTTGATACCCAGACACGCTCGGCAACAAGAATTGGCAAAAACATTTTAATCGCGAACAAAATTAACGCTTTGACTGCCGTGTCAAATCGAGTGACGGATCTTATTTGCTCGCTCACGAACGTGTCGATAAAATACTTTTTTGAGCGCGCAAAGCGAATATAAAATATTGTCAAATAATAAATAAGGACGTATTAGAAACGAAAGTGATTTATCTTGCGCGTATACACGCAAATATTGTTTGGAAAACAATATTTGACTTCGAACGAGCGCACGTGGTGTGTTTAATTTGCTGATCAATTCTCTTTTGATGAGCAATTTATAACCCGATTATTTTCCAAAACAAGAAAAGAAAAAGGAAAATAGACGTCGCCTCATTACGTGTAATTACAAAAACCTGCGAGAGATACAAATAAAAATAATTTTATCAATGCGAGCCACGTGCGCGTCGGTAAATTGCGCGTCAAGGTGATCTTTCTCGCACATAAAAAATACATCTTAACGTGAAAAATTCGTCTTAACACTATAATAAACCAAAGCGATCTCGAGTTTTTGCGAAAGCGTGTAATTATGAGCGAATACAAAGTGGCACACAACAAATTTCACAGAATTTCGTGTTGATACGCGAGATAATCTCCGATCTTCTTTCTAGAACGAAGCGAGACACCACATCGTGCGGGACGATGTGCTTCAAGTTAAACAATCTTTCTTTTTACTAAAACAGGACACAACACCTGTTATCGTACGGTCTTAAAAGTTTTCGCAAATTAAGTTTTTCTCTCAGTTCGTCTTTTTTTTCCACA
>QVNV01022679.1:0-22886 GCA_014825455.1 Pseudomyrmex pallidus | reverse complement strand
CCGCACGAAACCGCAAGTGTTTGTGTCATACGCGGGCAATAAAAGACACAATACTTTTGAAAAAAGATCGTTTCCTTGAAAGATAGACAACTACTAAAAAACCGTAAGACGAGTTCCACGTCCGACTGATGACTGAACGTTTAGATCGCATCTACGAAGCGCCGTCACTGTCGCAAATAAAGTCGTCGCGATTCAATAGATAGATCTCGAACGTTTCATTCACGTCGTTTTAAAGTTAATTAGACGGAAATGAATTTTAATTTGCCATGAATTAAAGATTGCTCTTCCGGATATGATATAAAAGAAAATCTATCAAAAGCGATGTTATCGGTGTCATCAATCCACGTTCGGCTTCGCAATGGATACGATCCGAGCAATGCGTCGAGAGCACATCTCGCGTCTATTTTCAAACTGGTTTCGCTTCAAAACGATTCGCAATCAATTTATCAATCTCGTTGTAATTCCCATTATCCGCACGTGTTAATAACACGTTATTTGTTTTTTGGCAAAAAATGCGAAAAAAAAAATATGGCAACAAGGTAATATGCCGATTTTTATTTTTCCGGGCGCTTTTGTACTGAAGAAAGGTAAACCGTGCGGCAAAACTGCCGCAATTAAAAAGACTTAATACTAAAAACGTCGAACGGTACCGTAATATAATTACAGCAGAGCAGTTAGAACAATGTTTCGTGAGAGAGTGTGTCTCCTCATCGTCGCTGGTGTTCTCACGTTTTTAAAATGTCACCACCCGCGTCGTCATTTCTGCGGAAACACCGCTCTGTAATACAACTTATGACTTATGCAACCCTTTAACTCCGATGCCGCCTGCGACGACTGATTCGTTTTTTACGATCTCTCCTTCTCGCGAAATGTCAGTCATCCTCGCGTAAGAATCCTCATAAAGTTAATCGTTTTCTGAGGAGAAGAGGGAGAGGAGACGACCTTCGGTATCGCGCTAAAGCGGTGAATCTGCGCATTCAATTACACGCTTCGCGACTTCAACATCGGCGCACAAAAGTTGCCGATCTCTCCCCTCTGCGAGGGGAGTTTCGCTCACATTCGTTCATTGACGTTCGCTTCTTCTTGCGTTCGCGGAGATATATATCTGGTCTTGGAGGAAAATCAGGATCTGCGCGCGTTCGCGGTCACAGTAGGAGAAGACGTACCACAGCGGCGGAAGCGGAAGCCGACGGCGCAAAGTCTCCATCAGCGAGAGCGCTCCGGAATTCGTAAAAGGTTTACGTGCGGCGGTTTTATGTATCGCCTCTCGTGCGCCGCCGGCTGCTTCGCCGCGGATACGTTTCTGCGAGCGAGGGAAGTTGCAAGAGGGAGAGAAACTGTTTCCCTATTACCCAGGCCACCGCCGATTTCCCGGTACGTCAGACCGTGCCGTGGTGAAGTCCCGGGAAGCAGCCCTCGTCGAGCGATTTTGTGTTGCCGTCTTTGCGCGCGTAAATATCGCGCGTCTATATATTGCTCTTCATTTCTCGTTTCCTCTCTTTTGTCCCTCTCCCCTTCTTCTTCTACTTTCTTCCTCTGTTTTGCATTCTGGAAGTCTCTTTCGAAATTACAACACTCGCAACACGTGGTGAATACGCTCGAGATTACAGGCGCGCGGAATATCCGCCGCCGATTATACCACCAGGTTCTTCGCCTCGTCGAAAACGAAACGCGAAGGGCGAATGAATCGTCTTCGCCGATATATTGGCCATTGCGAGAAACTGCGAAGGCGAAAGCGGAGATCGGAGCGATATGCCGATGGGGTCACCGGCCGTGTCGTCGCTTCCGACTACGGCGCGGATTTCACGATTGATACGGCGCGCGGAGATTTACGGAGGTTTTAATTCTCTCTTCCTATTTTTCTTCTCACCTTCTCTTCGTGAGAGTTTGATACGTTTTTTTTTTTTTTTTTTATTCTAAAGTTTCTTCTCACACATCCTAAAGCTTGTAAATATATTTTTTACAAGTGACGATTACGTTCTTACTTATGTTTATTTCATCGAGATTTTTCTCCTCTCTCATTAAACAGAAACGTTTTGAAGTTCCTTTCTCGACGCAATTACACGAGATACGCTTCATTGTAACAATGCGGCGCGCTTCAGTTTATTGCTGAGAAATGACTGTTAGTTACGTAATTGCAACGAGAACATCGCTGTGATTACCTTGAACTTAATACAAATATTTCAAGTTTCATGTCTCAACCTCTGCCTCCGACCAAGATCTTCACAATCAGATTGTGTGTGTGTATGTGTTGCATAATGTGACTAATGAAATATTCTCTCTCGCTGTGAACCGCCGCGCGATAGAGATCTGCCATAAATCGTCGAGGGGAAAAAAAAAAAAGAATTCCGGAATAACCGTTATGATCGTTGGCGAATATCATCTCGATACGTACTGACATTTCATGTTCCCGATTGACTCGCCTGATACCATCATTGCTGAAGGTCAGTCTCGCCACGAAGGTCAATCTCGACCGCCCTCTGTCCGTCCCGCCCGTCATCTTCGTGCTCTTCATCGTCATATCTTCGTGCTCTTCGTGGTCACGCCGCGCGCTCATTCGTCGTCCGCCGCGTCCAAAGTGGATGCGACGTAAGAGAGAGAGAGAGAGAGAGAAAAAAAAGGGGGAAGGAAAAGAGAGAAAACAGAGGAGGAGAAAAGAAAAGGACTGGGTGACTGGCCGGCTGACTGAAGACTCGATCGTAATTGCAACGGCGTCGAGTCATGGTCACGACGACATTCAATGTCGTTGTCCTCTCTCTCGGCGGCTGCAGCGCGCCGCTCCCTCATTCCGCACGAATATCCTTGCCCCGTCACGAAAGCGAAGAAAGTCAGGGGAGAGAGAAAGGGGGGGATCCATCAATACGATCGAGCCGGGAGAGAAAGGTCGTGACGTAAATCACCTCCTCGAGTTACGTCTCGTTCGCTTTCGTCACCACCGATCGATCCCGCGCCTGAGATCGCGGAACTCTCTGCAATTATATGGGGCATCGTCGTAACTTCGTCAATTTCGCGATATGAACGCAATTTGAAACGAAACGGAAGAAATAATTAAGGGAAATTGATTGACGGTCGACTTGAACACGAGAGAGAAGTGAATTGAATAGTTTTTTAAATACACAGTAGCGCGCGAAGTTCGAGCTCTGTTGTGAAGTCTTGTAATGAAAAAAAGAAAAACATCAATTTTCGCTGAAAGGACTTTACTTTGATATCAAGTTAAATATCACATGTGTGCGGAGGCGAGCCGTATCGCATGACGGACATACTCAGCGGTACGAGATCAAATCCAGCACCTGTTGCACGAGCGATAACTCCGCTCCATTCGCGTGACAACGTTGCAAAAAAAAAAAAAAACTAAATCTCTCCCTCTCTTTCTGTATGTACAGTAGTCTCGACGGATAATCAGATTATCTCTCTGCGTAATTACAAGATAATCTCTCTCACTCTCTGCACGATTTAGTGCGAGCCAGTAGCTATAAATAACACGAGTCTTCATCGTTCTTCGAATTGCTCCATTGACATCCTTGTAGATCGTTAACCGCGCCTTACGAAGAAAGTTTATGGAGAGAAGAGTAAGATTCTCTGACGTATATATCGTTCTGGTATCGAAGATAAGAACGCGGTGCAATTAAACGTTTATCAGATTACAGAAATTATCGCCGTCATTATCGCCGCTCACGGGACACAGCCTCTCTTTCTCTCTCGTAGAAAGAGGTAAGTCAGTTAATTATGAAGTTCTGTACGTTTTACAGCGGATTCGTTTAGCGTGACATAATCAAGCATGTTTCGTCGTTCGTGAGTTTGTCACGTTCTCACAACAACAGGACATCGTGTTAAGAGAAAGAGAGAGAGAGAGATGCTCATTGCTACTTATAAGAAGATACAAATATTTTAATTTAATTTAAGAACAGAAAGGAGATTCTTACGTCTTCTAACAGAACTGTGATAAAACGTCATTATGTTTTTGTTATCAAAAAATAATGATGAACAACATACGATGAAGATAGTCGAAATTTGTTTACACATTTATTATCTTATTAAGAAACTCGTGTCTCGTCGACACGTTTTCCTTTGTCCATAATCGCAATCATAAATTTTGTCACTTGCTCACGATTTAACGGAACACCCGGTACCTCGGCTAGTTGAACACCATAATTGACTCGCTGGGAAGTTCGTGACTTCGGAGTCGAAACTCTGTGTGATTGCCGGGAAACCTGTGAAACTTGCGGTACTATTGCAGATAAAATTCAGATACACGTTCCTTTTGCTGCGAGCAATCGTAATATAATAACAGTTTGTGCGCAATTATCGCTGGACATCGTTTACGGGAAAACGAAACACATATATCCGCAGACAACGATCAATCTCATTGTTTTCTTTAATGTGCTTCGCGAAGATAGCAAAGCAACGCGTTACAGATTTACATCAATAAACAATATCTTATCGCGAGATCGCAGTATCATATCAGGTTGACTTTACATACAATCGATACACCCGATCGTGATCGATGCAAATCGAATATAAACCCGTTATAGATGACGATTCGAAATTGAAATCGTGTCCGTGAATATGTTTTTCAAAAAAATCTAAAACGTGTATTGTTGTCGTGAATTTTTTCTGGTCATAACAAGAAGCTCTTACAAAGCTTTTATAATACTCACTTACATCGCATGCATTACTCTCTTTTGATATCCAATTGTTAAATCGCGGTATGTGTAGATTTACTGCGCAAAAGATATGGAAAAAAAAAATAAAAAAACAAAAACATTTATAAAGTGATAAGAACGAACGATACTCACGACTGAAATGGCAACAAAGCTTAAACGAGAATCTAAACGACCAATAGATTTATCATAGCTCGGCGGTTAGTCAGAAATCGAGTTACGCGATCAGTTTTCTTGACCGCCCGCCTCGGCCGCGGTCATAAAGAGAGCGCGCGATATGCTCTTGACCGGTCACGTTCGGTAATCGCTCCCGCGTCGGTTATGAATATCAATTTACGTCCACCTGACTTTGCTCAAGATTTATTGCGTTCAATTTATTATATTCGCGCTTGCTGAGCGCAGCGCTTGTTCGAACGCGTACATACCCTACGTACGCGTTTGTGTTAACCACGAACTAACGTCGACGAGTATTTTTTTTCTTTTTTTGAGAAGCGAGTTCGGTCTCTATCGATGTTATTAATTTTTATTGCGCTCGGTTTAACCGTAATTACGTTAATTTACACGAAATATCATCGGTAACGTTATCGAAATCGCAATTACATCGACGACGTGTTTTCGTAATAATATATCACAGATTTACGAGATCGAAACTTGTTATACCTCGCGTTTTCCTTTTACACGGTTGTTCTTGCACGGCGTTTATGTTACGTTGAGATAATTAAAATTGATAATTTCAAGTAAAAAGACAAATAATCAGTCTCAATTATGTGCATATACTTACGTATTATAACGAGTGACGATGTTTTTACAAGAGCTCCCCGACGTAATTCTCATTTATTCACGCAATTTGAAAGTCAACGAGTGTTGAATATTTTAATAAAAACTGTTCGACTTGTAAATTAACTTTCTCACATAAAATACGCGCGCGTCTCCCCAAGTTTTATTCTGGATATTATTACTTATTACACATGATGTGAATTTCTTCCTTGCGAGTAAGGAGACCACTGGGATAATACGCCGCCACCTTCTGCGGTGAGGACCGATCCGGGAAATGATCCGGTAACTTGCAACACGGTTTTTCATCTAAGCAACCTGACGAGGAACGGACGGCTGCCCGCGCGCCCTTGATGGACCACAGGCTAATCGCCTGGAACGCGAGAATCAGACCGCAACCGAAGAAGCGCGAAGGGAAGGGCAGAAAAAGACGACGGACGAAAGCAGTGTCACGGAAGATCGAAGATTTTTCTCTGAATTTTACGCATCACGAAGCAGACGCTGCTCTCGCGCGACGCGCTACGTGATTCGCGCGATGAATAAAAGATATATAAATGCCACATCGGTGTGTAACCGAGGGGGGTATGTCGATATGTATATATTATTGTATAATCATCGTTCGCGCTCTCCGCCGTATTATTAAAATTGCTTGCGGTCGAAACCTTCGAGTTTCGATCGAGGTTGATTGCATCTCAAGGACGAAAATTCATTTTTTTTTTCGTTTTTGTTTCAAGTATTATCCGTAATTCTGTTTTTTGTGTACAATATATCGTAATAGTTATGAAGGATAATCCTGGCTTTCTCCCGACAAACTATAAATATATATGTCCAAAAGATCTCGCGATACGGATAGTTTTTTACTGAATAAACTTGATAATTGGATTATAAAAGAATGTAATTGGAACTTCTCTTCCACAGGTGTTGAGAAACAAATAAATTATTCATACGCATGTATAGTTGCAACAACACATGTTAGTTTGTGATGAAATAGATCGAGCGATTCTTCGGGAAGATAATTGGACGGATGTACGCGGCAACACATTGAAAGAATTCGCGATATTTTCAGTCTCAAGACCGTTTGGTCACGCGAGCTTTTCTTACACAACGAACGAATGAGAACACGTATGGCTTACTCGTAAACTTTGCAGATCGTCGCAGATCATTATCGTCTCATCTCTCTCTTCCGCGATCGCTTCGTTAGGATCTAAATCGGCGCGATCGATGAATCCGTAGGCGTCGGTTACCGCTCGATGAAATTGGAGCTCGCGCGCGAACAGGAACGTGAATATTTGTCGCGACATTTTACTGCAATGGGGGGGATCGTAAAGCGCGAAAACGACATTCCTGTCGAGTCAGCCGTGAAAAGCTTCCGCGTTAGAACGCTTCCATCACTTCGGTCGGCGGACAAGTCGAAAAATTAGTTTGGCACGGACGATCCGTGCTTGTAAAAATCAAGAGATGAAGAATTGGGACACGAAATCTGTTCAATTAAACGAGATCGCGAAGATTCGCTTCTCTAGGTACGAACACTGAAGAAAGAACACGTGACGCGTAGCGAGTGAATTTTTTTGCACTTTCCTGTGAGTTCTGTAAATTACAATAAAAGTTACCGTACGTTATTTTTACTTTTCACGTTGCAAGTGTATTTTATATTTTTTTAATATGTAAACGACAAAATTAACAATTGAGCTTGTTTAATTCTACATGATCCCGGCTGCTGCTCTTTTTTTTTTAACGTTAACGAATATATGCAACTGACATCGACGATTGCGTCTTCGGAAAGACGAAGAGACGGTCGTGTGAAAGATTCTGAATTTGCGATCGAGAAGAAACTGGAGCATTTCCGGGATTCAGGGTATACTGATAACGACATCGCGGAAGATCTGAGGCCGAGAGGAATATAAGCTAACATAGAACTAGCTGTAAATTAACCACACATCACGATCCCGTATTTCTCCGTGCATGTTCTTGCTCGTGTATATATATGTCACGCTATATATACGTATATACAGTTTATCATATCGCGTTTACATATCGCACATGGCTGCGATTGCGATCTCACGCATATCAGAGCGTTTTCTCAAATAAATAAACTCTTGCTTTCTTGTTGCGTTTCAACTACCGCTCGCGGCGACGTAATTTAGAAAAAAAATTGAAATAAATGCGAATAAGAATTCCAAAAAAAAAAAAAGAAATCTTTTGGACGTCTTCGGTTAATTGAAGGCACCGCGCGTCTAACTGCAATTCCGTTGCATCTGAACATTGTACGTATGGGGCACGCGTGTATGGGAGTAAATGCAGGCAATACATACACGCATCTCGGCAGCTGTCGGAGTAGCAGCTACACACAGCGATCGTCCGTGATCGCTTCCTTTCTCGGCGCATGCAAACCAGTGCACGATCTTTCCGAGCACTGTGGTTAATGTCCCGTTTGATTGGTCGGCGCTTCGATGGTAAAGCGATCGCGGTGAACGATCCATCGGCGACGGTCGATCGCGAGATCGAGAACAACCTCGTCTCCGAGATTTCGTTCTTTTTCGACGAGTTAATCTTCGACGAGCGTTTACGAGGCGCGATTTAGGACGTACCTTCGAGATATTTTAACGGTAAATAAAGCCAACTTCCTAATTACGATCTATCGTTGAAAGATACTGGACGTACTCTTTGAAAACTATTTAAATATGCGATTGGATCGCGTGCGGCAGAGACAGGATTGGTTGGTTAAGATTAAACTCTAGCGATATCATCGTTTATTGATACCGAAGAATTGCAGCAAAGATAATCGAAAAATACATAGAAGAGAAACTGAGGCGCGAAACACGCGCGCGAGATACCAATAATTAATAAATTTCCGAGATTGTATCCGCAAGTAGTAAAACACGACGGTAATTGAGTGTGACAGTAATTTAGAAATGCGTTTTGCTATGCGTGCTACCGCACGCAACGCGAATAAAATGTTGCGTGTAATGTATCTTCGACAACCATTCTACATACCTGTTTGTCATCGAATATATATTTTGAAAAATCTCTGTGATGTGAATTGAATACTTTTATAACTTTTTTTTTCTCTTACACAAAATCGTCTCCTACTGAGAAAATCGTTTCTATAGCATCTGCTTTTTCCCATGACTTTTTCTAAGGACTTCTATTCTCCACAAAGACGAGGATGACGAGCGCGAAACAAGATTTAATAGTTCACGTAAAAACAGAAATTTCGCGCCCGTCAGAACGACGAGGTTTACTACTCGCGACGTCGTAAAAGCGCGCGGCAGCAGCAGCGCCGATTTACCTCTCTGTAACGGAAAGATGGTATCTTCGCCGCGCGCGCGCGCGCGTTCTCCTCCCGAAAGAAAATGATAATTATTATTTAGACCCCGCGCTGTGCGAGAGAGAAGGCGGGGATATAACTTCTCGGAAGGTCGGGTACCAAGTAGCTGGATAATAGATTAATCAGATACATGTTGCCGTTCCGCTTCGAACTAATCGATTAGGCATTTTTTTGATTGAAGAAAGCTCCTTCTTCTTTCACGGCGCGGCGCGCGCTTTTTCGCATCGGCCGCGGCGAATCGCGGCCAAGCCCGTGAAAAACCCGCACGGTATAATATTTCCGAGCTTCACGTAAATTAGTCGGTAATCAGTGCTTAATATGATAGCGGAAAATAATCTACCTCGAGCCGATCGAGCCACGATTTGGTGTATCGAGGCAAAATTACATGGATTTGTAAACGTATTATTTTAATTTGCTCTGCCCGCGGCAGGCTATAATTAATGATCGGGAGGGGCCTGTGTTGTACACGACTTGTTCTGTAATTATGTTAAATATTTTTGATATAAAAGATATTGCGAGATAAATGATTATAATGTCAGATTAATTCTCTCTCGAAAGAGATGTTGCAAGGAAAAGGGTTAAAGCAACAAAAGTGCTCAGTCGTTCTCTCGTAAAATTCTGTGTTTTTTTTTTTTTTTTTTAACGAGATATGACCATGTAAAACTAACAAAGCGAACGTAACAAGTGAACGTAATAGATTCACTTTCCGATTGTTACGCAATATTTTCTTCTTGACTTGTCATCTGTGCGAAATGAGTTAAACATCAAGTTAAAGTTCACTTACAGCGTGATCTTCCGATTCATCCTTGCGCCGGCCATGTTAAACGTCGATCAACCCCTCAACCTCTCGTCGCGAGATCGTCCGATAAGAGCTCAGTTTCTGAGAATCACCGAGGTCTCTCTATCACGAATCACAGAACACTCGTAGAAAGCGAAAGGCGCCGATGTGTGCGTACGGATGTACAGCCACAGGTTTACCGTTCACCATTAACCGTCGTACGTATAAACGTCGTAAGGACCTTCTTCTTCTCCACTTGCGCGCGCGTCTGACGCGCGTGTGTTATTTCACTTCCACCGCGGAAGTGAATCGGACGTGCCGCGCGCGCGGCGGCGGCAACAACTCCCTTCCTGGGGGTGAGACGCGGACGTGGGTAGTTACAGTAGGAAGAACAGTGTGACGATTGCGCGCCGATCTCGCACCAAGAGACAGCAGCACCGTTTCTCGCCACCAGGTAGATAGATCGAAACGAAACAACGGTCGCGGTGATTCGCGCGGAACCTCTCTCGGCGAGATGCCGGCCGTGTGGTGCCGTGAGTGTGTGTGCTTAGAGCCGAAATAGAGCAACGTCTGCGCACTGTTCTCCAGCCGTAACACTCTGTCGAGATAACCGCCGCGCCGGTGGTCGCCGCGCTCTTCTTCCACGGTCGCGGAAGGTGGGAAGATCAGGAGGGGAAGGACGCGGAGCGTAAGAGGACGTTGGAAGTAGAGGTGACCGCGGCGGTGACGGTGATGACTACGGTGGAGGTGGCGGTGACGTACTGGTGGTAGTGGTAAGAGGTGAGTGACGGTGGTGATGGTGCGGCGGTGGTGGCGGCGGTGGTGATGGCGGAGATGGTGGTGGGTAAGAGAGCTCGTGAGAGGATGCTCACTGTATGGAGCACTGCACCGTAATGACATGGTCTAGGAGATGCCAGTCAGTTTTGTAATAACGACGGTAAAAAGTGAATTTCCACCTAGGTGGGGAAACGCGCCTAGGGCCAATCCGAGGGCCCGCTGCCCACCACCGGCGGCCAATCGGAGCGCAACATTCCAGAATGCGACTATTCTTCTTCTTCTTCTTCTTCTTCCTCTTCTACATCTTCTTCTTCTTCTTTGTCTTCATCCTCTTAGTGTTCTTCCTGCATCTACGGTATGACATTCTCCCCTTGTTCCTCCCTTGTTCCTCCCTCGAAGATGCTTGGCTTTCGGCGAAAGTCTTTGTGATGCCTCACGGAGGTTATGGAAATTGAATAACCTGCAACCATTATGTCATTTGCGTTTCATAAGTACGCATCAAATGGAAGTTGCCGATGTACCCAGGCAAAGTACATAGACGGTGCGATGTGAGAGAGGCGCAACATTGCGTGCACAGAGCTACCAGCTAGTTGAAAGAGTAAGTAAGTTCGAGCCGAGAATGCACACGACAACATGTTACGCCCGTGGATTATGTTAATTAGAATGAAATAATACTTATGTTAACTAATTGAGTAATAAATTTTCGCGATCTCGATACGCGAACCAATTAGTCCTAACGAGCTTCGTGTTGTAACCCGGAGGCGCGCAATTCGATTAGATTCGATTTTGTCACTTTGCTGCCTCGAGTATTTCAATCAGCAATACAAATCTTTCGGTTTCTATATTTTAATTAGATAATGCGCTCCGATCGTATTTCAACGCGCTTCACCGACACACGCACGCGCGCGCGCGCGCACAAACAAGACGCGCATTAATCTGCAATCTAATATATCTGGCGCATCCTTTCCGGTTCTGTTATCGCTTCGTTACGTATCTGTAACGGAATATTTTGGCTCCGCGAAGCTGTTTGATTTTTGTTGCGCACAGTTCTGAAATATATCCGAACGTGAAAAACGAACGAAAGATCATGGAAATTCGCACTGACCTAGAATCTCAGTTACACTTGCGACCGATGAAATTCGAATTGTGAGGATAAATAAGGATAATCAATTTCTTCGTCTATCGCGCGGGATCGGTTAGGTGGAACAAAACATTAACAAAGCGCCGCAAGAGGGGAAACCTCATGAAAATCGACGACGGTCAACACACCGGGACGGTCGCGCGCGGTATCCGATATCCAATTTCGCGAGACTATATTACGGTCCGGTATTACGTTTTCATTCGTCTCCGATGATTTAAATTTAATCGTAATGGATGATACAGTTAAGAAACGTAGCTGTATCATTGGCAATATCGCGATAATGTATGAGCCGACGTTTCACTCTGGTATGATAATTGTCCGGAGGACGACGCGACGTTACGGATACTGATATGAAAATGCCGCGCGCGATTCACGCTACTGCAACATATGTTGCACGCATCAATACGCAGAACGATAAGTCGTTCTTTATTGCATAACAGTAACGTAATTCTTAAAACCTTGCGTCGTTGCATCGCCGGTGTTCTTATTGCTTCGCGCGATCGGGACAGCTAGCGTAGATAGGATACGTTTTACAGCTGTCGATCCGAAGCGGCGACGAAGAGTCGACAAATTGTACCGTTCGCTTCCAAACGCACGTTCCCGTCGCACTTGCACTCGTCGGCCAATTAAACGCTCAATCACCGACTTGCGCAATGCGCAATTGTCGTTAAAATCTTTTTTTAATAAAGCGCAAATTATCCGAGAAGGATTCGAAGATTTCTCGCGCTGCTGAACGTAATTGTTTCTTCCTTGCGGAAGAACGACGGAACACCGTAAGAAGAAGAATGATTGAAAATCCTCGAATCATTCGTAAGTTCGGCACAACAGCCACGCGGTTACAGTTACAAGCGTCATTAATTCATCGCGGATGACTTCGCCGCGAATCTTCTTTTAAGAAGCTGCGAACTCAAACGAGTTCATTTTTTTTCTCCGACGCATCTCTTCTCGCGTTTCGTGTCAACGAAGCAGAGAGAGACTTCGGAGAGAAGTGGAAAAACGAGACACACGAACGGGAAGGAAAAGGAAAAAGCGCGGAGAGACGGAATCGAAGGAAAGGAATTCTCTCTCTCCCAAGAGAGAGAGAGAGAGAGAGAATACGCTTGCTTTCCAGTCGCAGTAAAAAGGGCTATTGTTCAGCAGGAACTACTGTCGCTTTGCGAAGCGTTTCCGCGAAGATTTCGCTTCGCACTCGGCTAACGGCATCCCGCGCATCATCCCGCGGGGAAATTGCCGAAGTGCCGGGCGCGATAGGCGGTTTCCGCCGCAGGCGCAATGCGCAAGGAGGAATGCTTTTTCCTTGAGATAAATCCTCAAACACCTGAGCTTACAGCGTACAAGTAGATTTGATAAGATGAAACGTTTCTTTATCACACGGTCGTTGCTTTTGTTAGGATAAGAAGTTTTTTTTTTCACTATATTGAAACACTTGTCGATTTTATTACAAGAGTAAACGCACTCATAAGTATATCAAATATAAAAAGAAAAACTCATAAAACTCTTTCGGAGTAAATAAAAATGTTTGCGGAGGAATTACACGCGAGAGAAGCTTTTCACACGTGTATAAAATCGTGCGAAATCAATGAGCAATGGAATTGCATGCGATCTCCGGCATTTCTAGAAACGCCTCGACGAGCGTTCGGTGCTCGCGTAACGGGAAGAATGCTCGGTGAAATTTGCAAAATTGACGGCATGCAATGCACGCGCAGGCGAACGATGAGCTTCTTCTTGCACGGGGTAGTTTCGCCGCGGACAAGAGAGCCGTCACGTACAAACGAAGAGGAAAGAAGAAATGAACGGATTGACTTGTAATCTCGTGATCGTTCGCGAAAGAACAAGAACACTCGATCTATTCATAAACAAAATAAATTTTCCTGAGACTCAAACGTTACAACCCTCTCTCTCTCTCTCTCCCCCGGTGAACTTAACTCGCAGAAAACTTTGACCTTATATCGACTTGTGCGCGGTACAAGAACCTGTAATATATTTTCCATATGCAAAGTTGTTGTCATGTTCCTCGCAAAACGGCGTTTACCAAGGCACATATTACCCGAAGCGATGATGACTGGTCGAAAAACAATAAGACCGCGCAGCGCAGAAGAGAGAAGATGCGCGCAGGGAATATTGAATGCGCGTCGTTTCGAGAAAGGCTTCCGCGCGTTTCGCATAACGGGAAACGTACTGCGATATTGACGAAATTGACGGCAGGGAGAGAAACTTCCTTGCGTGGAGGCGTGCGTTTTGCGCGATCCGAGGAAGACGCGGCGCCGGGCAAAGTGAACGAGAGATGAAGAAGACGAAGAAGAACAAGAAGGAGGAGGAGGAGGAAGAAAAGAAGCCGTCAAGGTTCCGGGTTCGATTCCCAGGGCTGGCTATGGAAGAAACGGCGCTTCTCTCCCTCGATGCTACGATCTAGATCGAGAGGGATTTGAAGCGTCTACCGACCGAGAACACGAGCTGGTAGCGATAAATTATTGCAGTACGGATGATTTCGCGAAAGGGCCAAGGGTCAAGACCGAGCCCGAATACGGCGCGCCGCGGCGAAGAAAGAAGAAGACGTAAATGCTATGTGTGTGTGTGTGTATGTGCTAAAACTATATTAAGCGAGCGATTGAGATCTCGAGTCTGGGGCATAATGCAGTAACACACGTTACAATGGAAGATAATTAACAGATAACGAACGGAAAGAACAAGCCGCCCGGTGCGTTCACGCAGAATCGCGCGTCGGGAGATGCGCTTGATTTTCAATCAACAACGAGTTTTAATTACGCTCTCACGTGTTTTCTATATTTTTTGTGTGTATTATTAATGTATAAAATTTTTTGCAATAAGTCGCGATGAAGAAACAGAACGTTGTTTTCAACTTTGTTCGATTGCATTTATGTAAAACAATTTCTGGAGCGATTTTTCAAAACCCGTTATGTTCTCAGCTGTGTACATTCAGATGTTGCTCCAGTCAAACGCTCAAAGAGTCGTAACAAACGGAAGAACGGTAAACGCGGTCATATAAAAAAAAAAGAAAAAAAAAAAAAATAAGGAAAACGTTTCCGTGAGAACTTTTAAACAGATGCGCGATTTCACGGTATCTCTCGTTCTCTGACGTAATCTCGATCGTAATAAAAAAAAAAAAACAAAAAAAACAAAAACAAAGATCGCAGTTTTCATATAATCTGTTCGAACTAGCTACTGAGCTGACTCTCTCAGTTAATTTTAATACGTACGTGTCTATTAGCATAACATTACAGCAGTAGTATACATCTGATTATATATAAAATATAATATTCGACAGGCAGGTCTAGGATCGTAACGAGGTTTTTCGATCGCCAGCCAGATAATCGCGATTCCAAACGCTTGTTAACATTCCATTTCGAAAGTCGACAGCTTTGGGAAGCAATCGCCGTCGGGATGCTCTCGTAGGAGAAGTTAAGCGATGCGTCGCGGATGTGCGCGCCTCGGAACTCGCCGCGTTCCAGAAAATTGCAATCTCTCTCGAATCTTCTTTCCGCGATCGCGCATTCTTGTTTTCTTGACGATCTGCCTACGATAGAATCGTTGCCGACTTCCTTGTGAGTGAGGAGACTGCTTGAGTTAATTTCGCGCAGAACGCGTTAATTCGCGTTGCGCGCGCGAACTGAATCGGGAGATAACTGCTCGCGCGCGCGCGTGTTATCCGTCGTAAATCGCGCGATGATAAATGCTAAGGAATCGTAACAAATGCTCACATTGTTCCGTAATTACGAGACTTTTCGGTGCGGAAACCGGACAAAAAAATTATTGACCTTAAACTCAGGATCACGGAACGTCGCTCTCTCAAGAAAATTATCGTAACGCACATCTAAACGCACGCGATAAATCACGTCTCGCGATAATTCATCACGCGCAATCGTAATTCCGTAAAGAAAATTAGATAGATGCGCTTCTATGGGCGCGCGCGCGCTCTGTCGATTCTCGACTTACCAGAGAGGTGGCTTGCAAATAAATGAACAAGTCACGATCTTCCGGAACGGTTGGCTGGAACAATTTATTATTTATTATAATTTTACTCCAAAAGCGCGTAAATAGCTGTTACAATGACAAAACGGTATTTATTCCGGAAAGAAGCGAACAAAACAAGCGATTCAACGTCCGTTACATCTGCCGTTAGTGATTTACAGGCAAATCCGCTTTCCATTATCCTTTAATCTAGGTCTCTGGTGACAGATAGTATAAGCGCGACAAATGCATTATTAAACCAAGGAGGATATTAACGTGCGAAGCTTGTCGAAAAAGCCCTGGTTAAACGGTGCCTCGAGCTCCTTCTCGCGCGCGATCTCACCTCGCGATAATCAAAATCGTCGTGTCGCGACTTCTTTGTTTCCTTCGTTTTTTTTTTTTTTCTATTTCTTTTCGCGTTACGTGCGCGCGAGTAGTTTTAGTATTACGGCAAACGCGCGAGACAGGAATCGAGTTATTATTATTCTCGCCTTTCGCGCGAGAATCGCGCCAGAATTAACTATCGTCGAGTTTCCGATCTTCGGGGTGTAGAAGCCCGGGAGTTCATGCCCTCTCGCGCGTCTCTCTCTTTCTCTTTCTCTCAGTACTTTCCGCCGAATGAGGGTTAAAAACGGGACAACGGCCTTGCGCGTTGCGGCGGCGATTATGCTCCGTAATACGCATGGGGGTCGATCGGAACCCACGATAGCCTCGAGTGACGCTGCAGTTTGGCGAAACGCAAGAGCCATCGGCGCTGCGCCGCCAGCTTCTTACGGCCCATTGTTCGAACTGTTTTGTGTGAACTTTGGGATCACCGCGGGATTGCAAGTGCTGCGCGCGTTTAAAGAGTGGCGCATATATGCGTGTGGTCGGGCCGTCTGCGCAATGTTAACGAGACGACTCGCGATGTTTCTCGAAACCTTGACGAGCGTACCACGGCCTAGGTCGAGTGTATTATCGTCCGACAAGCGCGCGATCTAATTTGGAACGAATTCAGACGCGCGTTTTACGTTCTAAGAATCTCATAGTGAATTCTGAATAATCCGTGAGAAATATTATATCCGCGGTATCTTCCTCCGTGTGCCACGTCGTACTATCTCGTAAAAGTCAGTCTTACCGTACGAAGTAGAGCGAGATTTTCCTCATGGGCAACTTCCAAGAGGCCTCCTCTCTCACAGAAGAGGCCCGGAGTGGATTCTTAACGCGCGGTTAGACGGCCGCTCATATATTGACCCGCAGGCTTAATCTTCGAAAGAACGTCCCAAGGTTGAATGTGCATGAGGCTCGTGGATGCGCTCCGAGCGTAAAGTAGCTCCGAATTTTTTCGCTTTTCGGTTTTACGTTCGTTTTTTGCACAAAAACCGATATCGCGTTCATTTTCCGAAGAATACCTTCGTATTTTAATTCGGCGAAAATCGAGAAATATTCAAAATTAATATTTTTAGCGTCTCTTTACATGAATTTTGTAAAAAATGTTATCGTTATATTTGATTCTTATCTCATTATTTTCCACTTGACTCGTCCCATTCCTCCGTATTATCTGTATAAAGGTAAATTTGATTCCATTAGTTCGGCCACGTAGAGTCATTCGACTGACTACTAAATATTTGCAAATGTTTGTTCGACCCCTTCTCGAATCTTCTCTCACGAGAATTAGTCGAGCATTTCAGCTTCTATTAAAATAAGGCGAGCGCCACTTTGCCCAGTGGGTATCTTCACCACGTAGCGGATTCATCTCGCGCAGTAGTGAGATGGCTCGGTTGAGCAATTCGCGACTCACTCGGCACGTTTCGCGTAACATCCGGGTGGAAAAATGCGCGAGCCTTAGTGAAATCGAACGAAACCTCTTTCTCGCAAGGGCAATTCCGAGATCCGAGGCGAGTCGGAAGCCGGGCAGGGGTCATTAACGCGCGGTTGGAAGAGAACGTAACGAAGCTCGCGAGGATAATCGATGGGAGCATCAATGGAGGTTACGTTCGGAAATCCACCGGGAACGTGGAAGATCGTTGGGTGCTTCCGTTTGCGATTGTTGTTGTTGTTGTTGGCCGCAGTCAGGCCGTCCGCTGGGCGGAGAATCAGCTCGAGCGCAAGCGGCCTCTTGAAAGTCCGATCCTCCACCTGCGGCGGAGAGTCTGCCCTTGCTCTTATCCCTGTCTCTTACCAGCTCATTAACCACGTTCAGCCTTACAACCGACCTCTCTATGCGTAAACTATGTGCCCTCGAGGCACGCGAAGTCCTCGACCTCAGTAGATTCTCAGATAAACAACGTCGGAAGACGGTTTTTTTTGTTGTTGTTTGAGTAGCAGCGGAATGGAAATTTCGAGAACATAAAAGATTACCGAAACGTAGAATTTACTTCTTCAAAAACTAAACGATCTCTCGGGGATATTAAGTAGATTAATAAACTATTAAAAAGATAACGATAAGAAAAATAATTATAAGAGAAACAAAGTGCGAGTATGTAGAGCGAGAAAAATCCGTCACTAAGAACTTTGTAAAAAAGTTTAAACACAGTGCCGTTCCATAAACGAGATAATTTCATTCGTAATGCGTATCTGTCGCTTCAGTAGAAAAAAAATGGACGTTGCTCTCTCTCTCCTAGTCTATATTATATATATTTAGCTGTCTTGTGAGACGTAAAATACTTGTAAGACATGAAATACGCCTACGAAGGGAGGAACGACGCAAGACCGTGTTGATGAACAAGAAAACTAAAGTAATGGACGAGGGAGTGTACAGTCACGCGATCCTCTCGGTCGCGTCAGAGAGGATTCTCCGCGCAGATCATGGGGGGGCGTACGTTGTTTCCCGGTAGATACTCCTCTTTTACGGAAGTATAAATTATATTTTCGAACACGTTTACCTCTATCGATGTGTCTACTTTGTTGTTGAGCTTAAACCGCGCGTCATTTAGGTCGCACGTTGAAGGTTGTACGAGCGCAACCTTCCACTTGCTTCTTTCTTCGACGTTGTAACATAATTTTTAGTTGAATTGAGAGGAAAGAGAAAGAAAGAAAGAGAGAGAAAGAGAGAAAGAGAAAGAGAAGCGCTTTTATTATTGATATATATTTCTTACATTACCTCAATAAAACGTTAACGTAAACGATAAATTACGCGCCTCTTCGCAAAACTGACTAAGATTCATAACGCAAGAATATATAAAGTTTACGATTTGCACGCCTACTACAAATGGGAAATATTTCATTACCGGCGCCGGTGTAATTAAAACTAAAATTTTGACAGCGATCGGTAATTAAATTGCGTCAAATAATATCGAGTATCGACCAGCTGATTTACGCCGGATGTCTGTCAGATTTTATCTTACAGTGAAATTAATTTAATAATTATCCGGCTCGCCGCCACATCCTGCCGTACAATTCTCTTTTTTAGCGAATTGCATTCGCGCTGGATAAAACTAAAGGCGACCGTGACTCGCGCTGCTAAGTAACTTATAATTAAATTGCAAGAGCGAGAGAGAGAGAGAGAGAGAGAGAGATGACCACCGTCTTCCTTCAGTGTTTCTGCACACGTCAATACCCGCGACATTCACCGCTTCTGAGAAAGTTTTTGTCAATTTTTTATTTTATAATCCGAAAAAGGAGAGGATTTATATATTCTCTTCATCGACAAGACATAAGAAACTTTGCTGTTGCGCTCGACGATTCGTGGGAGTATCCAGACGTTTTCATGGTCATTTGCTGCCACGGTTCGACGGGCTCCCTATCTTTCATTCTCTTTGTTGTTTTCCGCAAGCTGCTAATTTCATTACACGGGAGACAGATACATCTCTCAAAATGTTATCCGGATGAAAAGGAAAAAAAACCGCTGCGACGCGTGCGTATCGAAAAAGATCTATAATCTATCTCGAAAAAAAACCTGTAAGTAAAATCTCCGAACAAAAAGATAGAAAAAGGAAAAAGTGCGGAATTTTGTTTCTTGCAAGAGAAATTGAATTCTCTTGTGCAAAAAAATAAAAACGAAGATAGTTTATAGTATGAATAACACTGTTCTTCTCTCCTGGGAAGAACTTATCTGTCAAACGAATAATACAGTTAAATGAGCAGATAGTCAGATAAGATTGATGAGCGGATCATGCGCGGCTGACAGATAGATTGCTCGCGCCGCGCTAGATAATGCACGTAGATAGAGAAACGCCGATAATATAGATCAATACCGCTTGAACAATTACACCTCGGCCGGCTGAAAAAAAAAAAAAAAATCCGTACCCCATATGCGCAACAATAATGGTCACACAAACATCTCGCAGCACACGCGTGACGTTCACTTCCGACGAACGAGAAAGATAATTGTAACCTTCGGTAATCTTATCAGAGCTAATGATTCCTTTTCTCATAGATCCGCCGTTCCTCTTGCGAACAGACAGATTGGAATTATTCGCAGATAGAGACGCGCGAAATCCGACCTTTGCTTCCGGGTTCGATAAATAAAGCTCGTACGTTACAGACGTACGTGTAATTGTAATTTGTCGTTAATGATCCGGATGGCATAGCCCGCCAACTTGTAAAGAGGGCGCGAATTATATTCATATACGCGAGCGAAATTAAACAATTACGCGTAGCGGAAGTGCCAATTCGCATCGAAGACGTGCGATCTTCTCCTTTCATTTTTTTTTCGCTTGCTCGCTTAGAAAAAATGTATTTTCTCTTCCTCTCTCTTTTTCTCTCTCAAAGTCCTGGCACTAGTTTTATACGCGCGCGAACAATTTCCTGATAAGTTTTAGATTTATTTTTCGCCCTTAAACATGTTTCTCGAAAACGAGAGGAGATAAAAATAAATAGAATAAAATACAATAAAAATAATTAATTTACTGCGAAATGATATAACGCGCAATATGGAGAAGAGAACTGTGAGCATTGTTCACTTTCAATACATCGGTAATAATTGCCGATTATTAGAGTCAAGCATGAACTGATGAAACACGCACAGCTACATTATTACGCGATATCGGTTAATCTTCACATGTATATATATATAGCCGATGTTATTCACATATCAGTTGCAAGTGCATTGATAAATACTTCCGAATCATAGTCATTCTCTTTTAGATATCACGGATTCGATCTAATCGCCGATAATAGCGGCTTATTTCAAAGCGATCGGTTCTGTTTGATGATTATCAGAGCACTGATATGTACGCGGACTTTGATAAGCAACTTGTGCTACTGGAAAACTCACGAAGACGAGAAGATAACTCTAACGGAGATAAGTCTTTCAAAACCTAAGATATACCGGTTTTCTTGTTCCGTAACTAATTACAACGACAATTTCGTTATCGTTTAACGTATCGTTCGCGCGTGTCTATCTTGCCACGACAGTTCGTCCGCGCGAAGATTCGATTACCTATTGTGCGCGTTTTCTGTGTGTACATCTATACGGTAATATAATTAAAATTAAGACACCGTTATGTGCGCCGCAACGGTGCATCTTAATCGGAAGAAGATCAATAAAGAATGGACAGATGGGGAACGTGTATTGAGATTTATCGTTGCGCTAATCTTTGCGCTCGAAAAAAGTTGGCAAACGCCTATATCGCATAGCGCGCTATTCGCTCTTTTCGTCGATCGATAATTCGTCTTCAGTAATCCACGATAAATCGCTAATTACACCACGCGCTCACCGATCTAATAATAAAGCTCTAATCCACTTAAATTCCAAACTGTAATATATATACAGTACACAAGAATAATTTTGATTCCGCTTTGATGTGCGCTTGATTTATTAACTCTTCGAAGCTCGCGCCTCGAATTCTACTTGGAGTTCGTTGATCTGAGAAGGGCGACCCTGGCGATCAGGGTCGTTGCGGTGTAACAATAAGTTTGAAATCCCATTGAGCACAGGTCACCCGATCGCGTCGATAGACCTTTGTTCCTGCTCGTCTCCTTCACCGACTTCACCGATGTCATCTCACGCTCCGACACTCTGCGGTCAGTCAGTCGTCACGATTCGCGAATGGTTTGCGCAGGCAGATCGATCTCTCTCTTTCTCTCTCTCTCGGAGAGACCACCAATAGACCGCCTCTGCTTAATGAACTTTTTTTGCGTTTTGATTAGTCGCAAAAGTTTCTCGCCGACAAGAGAAGAAACGTCCGTCTTTCTGTTAATTGTGGGAAGCAGTCGCGCATTCGCGCGGCAAAGAGTTCTCCTCGCCTCTCTGATTATTTTCAATTTACACGAAAGTAAGTAATAATTATCCAGGCAAGTCGCGCGAAAGAAATGGCCGTTTCGAAACGCGATTTTTGCGAGTTGAAATGTCGGACTTCGACGTCGGATCAATCTTCTTTTATTCACTCGAGCGAAAAATTACGAGCAGATATGACATAATGATTAATTGTTAAAAAATTTTACGTACACAAATACGTCAACTGACCGTGAATCGGCAACAATTCGATAACGATGTATAGATATTTTTGCGTGTATCATGTGCACACATCTGTGTAAGAAAAATACTCCAATTAGTAGAGTAATATTTGCGAATTATTATCGTCAGTTGTGTCACTTTGATGAATATGTCAAACAGTTGTTGATTCTTTAAATTATCTTATCAGTATTTATTACGTGTAAAAATTATTTACTTTATTTTTTCTGTTAAAACACTTTATCGGACAACTGTCAAAAGTATAAAAACAGAATGTGTGTGTGTGTGTGCGCGCGCGCGTGCAAGTTTACATTTCGCGCAAAATATGTGGAAACACTTTCATCGCAGAAATATTTACTCAAGTTTTCGCTTTTGTACCCCACTTATTATTGTAGCGAGACTTGTGGTGTCATCGAGAAGGGTTATCGGGTCGAAGGCGTGCGTGCTCTTCAATTAACCCTCCGCCGTATCGATGGTTCCGATCGGATCCGCGCGAACAATCGCGAGCGTATATTTTCGCCACGCTGCCGACGTAGCATGATTCGATTCTGCGCGATCCGGCGTGTCCGACTTGGCAATGGGAATTTTTCAAGGGTGATAACACCCCGCCGGGTGTACTTCACTTGTCTCTCTCATCACGTTGTAGAATATAACTCTGCTATTATTATAGTCTGCGCGACGTTGCGCGAAAGAGATTAAGAATGAGGGACATCTTGCTATTAACATTGTGTGTAAAGGCCTCCGGATACGAGAACAAATAGAATGGAAGTAACTTTTTCTAATTTTAGTTCGTCGATTTCCTAATGAATAAGAGGAAGATCGTATTATTACCACGTCTTTCTCTCTGACGATAAACGTGTGTCCTTGCCGCATGAAAAAAACTGGTCTGCTGAACATAATGATATACAATTGCACATATAAATGTTATATTCAATAAATTTAAAACTCTCGGACGTGAAAGTTTTCGGCGGAATTTAGGAAATATATTGCGACATAATGAGTCTACGCAACACTTATTTTATTTATGCCGTATTATTAAACTAAACGCGAACTGTTCATTATACAAGACATCAACTCTTAAA
>QVNV01022677.1:0-32132 GCA_014825455.1 Pseudomyrmex pallidus | reverse complement strand
AGAAAAAAGTACCTGTGTTATCCAAGAATAACAAGAAAACAGTTTTGCATAAATCTGTTTTATGCTTTTTCTAATATCCTGTAAAAAAGCAGAGTTATATTTAATCAAACAGTCAACATTGTATATTACAACAATAAAGAAACCTCCATTACAATATTAAAATGATGTGTTTTCTTAAGATATGATTGTTTTGGCAGAGACACACTTTCAAAGTCTGTATAGCCCAATTTTGACAGATGTTCATAAAGAGCACTACCCTGTAACGCATGTATAAACATGTATTTTAAATCCATAGTATGACATATTTATGTATTAAAAGAATTGCATCTTCTAACTGAGAAATAAGACAAGACTGTGTTGTACATGTTTAAGCATAACTTACTCTCATAAAATAAACATTAACATATTTAAAACACGTATATAAAATACATGCAAAACAAGTTGGAATGTAACCTCATTTTTTGTTTACACATGAGATGCAACTCTTTTAAAACTTGAAAAATCTGCATGAATCATATCACGTACTTGTATCACAACATCTTCGTCTTCCTCAATGCTATTTACATCCATAATTGTTATTTAATTGCAAATCTCCCAAATAGTTTTTTTAAAAAATATATTTGGAGAAGAAAAAATATAATAAAAATCTTTCACTGGATACAAAGAAGCCTATTAAAGTGCATAGTATTCTTCTTCAGAGTTCTATTATTTCTAATTGTCGAAGAATAGCCTCTTCCTTCACATTATGCGATTAAATATTATACAATATACTTGCTATAACTACCAAGTACTACTACACTGTAGTGATATGTACATAGACATACACACACACTGTTTGCTTCTACTCCTCCTCCTCCTACTCTTTCGACAGTCATCCTTGCTTGGTTTTCAATGCACTCTTTCCAGTGCAACCAACAAAGAGCCGCGAAACTCGTGTCTTGTGTGTTTACTCGTCTGACATATAATTCCGCGTAAAATGCACGTTGTTCCTCAAACGTCACTCACGAAGTTTGGTTGTGCGAGAAACTGGCGTGCATTCTGTGATTTCTCGTAATTGTCAGGTAAAAAAAAAGGTAAGTGGCGTAATACGGCGTGTGTAAACATAGCCGTGTGATGTTTGACAAGACAGTGGTGTCATCGCAAGAAAATAGCGTCAGTGCGCGCATTGCAAAATGTTGCAATAAAATATGTCTTCTCGATATATGTCAGTCGTGTCAAGCGTTGCATCTTTTTATAGTTATATGTAAATATGTATTGCATGTACTTCAATATCGGGATAAAAAATAATACAACCTTAAGTCAGTCATCGCGATGACATTACCATAGGTTGTGTCATTGCGATGGGTATGCATATGATAATTTGATTTTAATCATTTACACTTTCATATTTGTCCGAATAAAAATGCCAATAACTTTTTTCTCAGTGCGTTGTAAATATTTCATATTTTATAGGTTATAAAATATGTCATCACGCACAACACAAATTAATTTTATTATCAAAATATTTATGATTGTTTTTAACAATTGGCCATCAGTCTATTAATATCGAAAAACATATTTTCTTATGTACTATTTATTATTGTTTCAGATATTTATGAAAAAATGGCAGATGTAAGATTATTAATTCAAGAAGAAGGTCGTGCAGCCAGAAATTTGATAGCTTTTAATGTGCCGGTTACAAATAACATAGAGAAAATTACAAAAAAACCACCAAGTGTACCGAGACAAACTCACTCGGGTTCAACAAAACGATCCATGAAACCGCCTACAAGAGTAAGATCTGCTTCCACAGGTCGTGATAAAAAATCTGGTAAGACACCAGCTTTCTTTAGAATAATGATAAAGAATATATTCAGTACAGAAACATTTACAGATTTTCAATTTGATTGTGTTTTTATTTGTTTAGAATTACAAGCACGATACTGGGCATTCCTGTTTGGAAATTTACAAAGAGCAGTTGACGGTATTTATCAAACTTGCGAAGAAGATGAAAATATTTCCGAATGTAAAGAAGTTATTTTAGTGTTAGAGAATTACACTCGTGACTTTCACAATTTAATAGAATGGTTTAAAGTTAAGTGGGCTTATGAAAATTCACCTCCACCATTAAGACGAACTCCCCTGGCTTGGGAAGTTAGGAAAACTTCTCCGTGTCGGATATGGAACTCCACAATAATTCCGAAATCTACTAGTCCTTTGCAGAGAGCGAGTCCAACAGAATTTATTTGCAGAAGTCCGGTGGAACAAACTATATGCGAAACTAAAGCAATTGTAACTGATAATAAGATTAATCATGTGAAAGAAGAATTTGTTCAGAAATTGTTGAAAGACAGCAAAAACAATGTCTGCAAAAATTGTTCTTCCAATATTAAAGAGAAACGTAAGAGTGACGTTGACAGGATAGGAAATCAAACGGGAAACAAAGAAAAATCCGCGTCAACAAAGGCTCTTAACAAAGTGTCTGTGAAACAATCAATGCAATCGAAAACAAACAGCTTCGTGGATCGTAAAACGTTAAATGATAACGACACAAAGAACAAGGTAAATAGCGAATTCGTACAGAAGGACAGTGGTGTTAGTGTTAAAGATGGTAAGATAGAGGGAAAAAACGTAGATAGCAAGTTATCTGTTAGTAAGAGTAACGTTGGATTAGAAAAAAACGAAATCAATGCCAAAGTTAAGAAAGATAGCGTTAAAAAATGTGAGAATGCTGAAAAGTTGAACGCAAAAACGCACATCGCCCAAAATATTTCTGAAAAAGTCAATCGAGTCAATTGTCAAACCAATAAACATCCTTCTGAGATTAGAGACAGACCAAACAATAAGGATGCCTCAACTTCCGCAAAAACATCGTCTAATACTACGGATAAGAGTTCTGTTGTGATCAACACAAACAGACCTGCCTATTCGACTGTGTCGCAAACAAGAAGTAAAGTACAATCGTCAACCTCAGCTAACACTCCAAAGTTTACTAGAAGTAAAACTTGTTTAAGTGATAGGAATTTACCCGCTTCGAGTAAAACGAGACCTGGAACGTCTGTTATAGTGCGAGGGCGGTATCAAAGTCTTGAAAATAAGGTATTTCTTCACACTGTATTATATTTTAATATTGAAATATTGTATGTAGTGATTTCATACTTTCAAAACTCAAAAGGAGCTTAATTTGCGACATCTATTTCTTTTCAGTTATCCGAACAAAATATTTCTAAGAAAGATCAAAATAGGGATATGAACGGATCGGTTGAAGTTTTGACCAAACAAACGGTATCTCCGAAGGTGAAAGATGAGAATGATGGTTGGCAAACGGTCAGAAATCGCTGTAGGAGAGGTAGCACTCACAATCTGAACATGTCTACGCGCTTTCACAAACCAAGCACTGCTCTGTCATTGCCAGCATTGTCAATACAAAGTCCAACGGAGAAGATAAAGAAAGTTAGTTATACTCCCGATGGGAATAGCAAGCAAAAGAAGAAATGCATAGTAGGGAAAACTGGCAAAAATATGAACAATGAAGTCGAGAAGGTCAAAGGAGAATTCATCACGTCTACAATTAAAAATAATCTCGAGGAGACACGTAAGAAGAACACGTTAAACTTGTGCGACGCCAATTCGACGTCGGTGATCGCAGCTATCTTCAAGAATGACGCAGAGCTGCTCGAAAAACGCATTCAACAGTTCATGGCCGCTCAGGCGGAAAGAGAGAGAATCATTCTGGAAGAAGAGAGGAAGACCGAGGAAGCGGATTCCCAAAGATCCCAGCAGCTATCGGACGAAGAGGCGTCTTTGAAACGACAAATTTTGGAATTGGAATCCACCGAAATCGATGTTGACACAGAGACGGACGAAACGGACGGCGAAATGATTCTCGAGATAGAAGACGAGCCCGCGGAACCGCTCGGTGGTGTCACTGACGATATTAGTTTGGAAGATAGGTAGTTAAAATACATTCGTTTATTATATAATCGTCTTGTTACACATCTTATATTGGGACTTATCAAAACTTGTAGGTACGAAAATATGTTAGAAGGAATGTCTTGGGCGGAACGAGTGGACACTCTCGCGCAATTGCGCGCATTGGTAGCCCGCCATCCCGGGCGTGCCTTGGAATTGCATCAGAAACTCTCGTCCCCGTCGAGAAAACGATCGCTTCCCGAAACGTTGAGGAGGTATCAGGCGAAACAAGCGTGCGCGCAACACAAACGTCAAAAGTTACTGATGGAAAAATCGCAACGCTTGCGCGAATTGCTGAATAAGGTCGAAGATGTTAAGAGTGCAAAGAGTCAGTTGATAGAAGACAAAAGAATTAGAATGGAAATGAGACTCAAGAGAGCGGAGGAAAATCGAACGCAACATTTGTTGGAAATAGTGAGAAAAGCGCACGACGAGGATTCGAAGTTGAAGGAAATAGCATTTATTAACGAGCTCGAAGCGCAGAACAAGAGACATGATTTTATGGCGTTGTGTCAGGAACAAGAAGAAAGATTACAAGTATGTATTTTTCTCTGTACTTTTTATACAAAAAAATATTTCTGCAAAAAAACAAATAATTGACACTTCGATTTTGCGAGTATTTGTGTGATTTTTTTCGTCAAATGTGATTTAACGTAGGGTATTCAAGAGGAACGTCAACGTCGACAAGAAGAGAAAGCTGCGAAAGAAGCTGCGGCTGAGGAACGTCGGAGAGTTCTCGAGGCGGAACGACAATTACGGATACAAAAAATGAAACAGGCGCGACGAGAGCGCGAGGAAAGAGTAGGAAAAATGCAACTCGAAAGAGAAAAGGAACGACAGGTGAGATAAATCGTGTGTGTTCTTGTCTTTACGTAATCGCTGTTTTTAAGTCGACAGAGAGTTTTTACACCGTTAATTTTCATTAACGCTAGGAACTAGCAAGAGAAAAAGCGAGAGATCGCGAGGAACGTTTGTCAGCGCTTCATGCAGCTCAACTGGCTAATCAAGAGGAGTTGCAGAAGAAGATAGCGCAGAAGCAACAGGAATCCGCCAGACGGCACGTGGAGAATATAGAGCACATTCGGCAACGCGCGGTTGAATCCTCCATTCTAAGATCGGAGGAAGTTCCACCTACTCTGAAATCTTATCCCGCTCAAAAACAGTGCTCTCTGTGCGGCACGATTGTAAGTATCGCTTCTCTCTTGTTTGCGTATATTTCAATAAAAAAATATATTACATATTTTTCATATATTTTACACAGATATCTAACGAGGTGCAACTCCTGAGTCATTTGAAAGGAAAGACGCACATCGAGGCGGTGCGAAATGCGCATGATAATCGCGAGCCGTCGAGAGACGAGCTTCAGCGTTTTAATATCGCGCAAATACGAGACGTTCCGATCAACGTGGTCAACAATAACAACACAAACAACAGCAAGGCGGCGAAAGAGAAGCAAAAAGCGTTGAAACGCCGGTGCAGAAAGATAAAGCAACGCATGAACCTGCGTGGTCAGGAGTGGGAGGATAAACACAAAAATGAAACTAATCAAAGTTCATCTAACGAGTCAGCAAACAAATCCAAGTTCAAGCGCAACTTGAAAGAGTTAGATAGGTTATATAATAATCATTCCAAGTCTGCGTGGTCGACCATAGCGCTCGCCGCGTTGGAACGCTGCTCGGGTGAGATTGTCCGAGCTTTCTCCAAATCGGTAATTTTTTTTTTTAACAATTACTAATTCGTAGTTTGGTAATTTTTTTTTTTAAATAAGAACAACCGTTTTTTCACATGCATATTGCATCTTATTTGAGAAATAATTTCTTAATATTTTTGTTTCATTTTTTGTTTTAGTGTCCCTCTGATCAAGATGCTTTTAGATGTTTAAATGGCATTGATATCTTGACGAACTTGTTGAACCTCGGCTTAAATACGCAAAATGTATCCCATAATTTATCAAATAAGTAAGTAATAGCAGACCTCTTCTCAATTGTGATGGTAACATTGTTAATCTATCTTACACATGACATGTTTCAGAGCAATTACATCGCTATGTCGGGTTTACAAAGCGAGCATCAGCGGCAACGCTGACAGCATAGAGGCCGTTTTGTTAAGTAACAAAATTCTCGTTATTCTGGATCTGCTCTTGCAACATTTAGAGGTAAGTTTATTTTGTCTTTACGTAAATTTGCTTTCACGTTTCCGACAGCCGCGCTTTTCACGCGATAAATTTTCACCGGTACTTTTGTTTTCATACAAATTGCTTTATACAGAACGTATTTGCCCAAGAAATTTGTTATCATGCCTCAAAATCACGTATGTAGGATAGCAGTCATCGAAGTAGTAAAGACTGTTAAGATCTCAATGATATAGCGTATGTGTAAATAATATACGTAAAATATCGCTTAAAATTACCCGTACACATAAATAGCATCAAAAGTTTACGAAGAAAAGTGAATGCGGTATTTATTTGACGTCTTATCATCAAATGTTTTCGAATATATTATCGTCTCTACTCAGTCTCGGCGAAAGAAAAAATGCGATAAGACTTCTGATCCGGGCACATGCTGCCACCTAGCAAGAAGAGGAGCAAGTGTTCTCACTCGAATCAGTATGTCTGATACTCGTTATATTGCATGCAACATAATAACATGATGATTTTGAAATGAGTTGCGATAAAAAAAAAAAAAAAAACATTTATTTTTACAATCAGTGAACTTTTTTTTACGAGTAAGTCGTCAATTTCTTCCAAAGTATATTTTTCAATCAAGCATAGAGTTTAAAAAATTTTTCTAGATACAAAAATAGACCTGATCTAAAAGGTTTTTTAACATGATAACAGTTATCACCTCAAGACGACAAATTTTTAGAAACGCTATCGCAACAAGAGGAAATTTTCGTTTCTCTGATAGAAGTTTTGGGACGTGGGCCAAAGTGTATATATACGATAACGTCCGTCGAGCGCGTATATACCCAAGCGCGTTGCCTCGAAGGAGAGTTAATGTGGTAGATAGGCATGTAAAGATTACAGCTTGTTTCGTCTCTTTCTTTTTTTTTGTTTTTATTTTTTTTTTATCTCGGTTTGACGTTGGCAAGGAAACGACGGTAAAGACGACACAGGCCTGTCATCCTGTCTGTCCTGTCCAACTTGTCAAAATAAGGATTAAGAATCTTCGGGATCCGTACGATTCCTCCACATCGCAGTTGTGTCTTTAAACGTCGAATCGCGCAGCGGACGCGTATCGCTTCTCTCCGGATAAACAAAGAGAACAATGCGCGTCTCTAACATCGGAAGCATATTTTTTACGATTCAAAGCAAATAGAGAGAGAGAGAGAGAGAGAGTGCGATCTCGCGCGGAGATAATGCAAATTCTACTTGTTACAATAACAATATCGTAATATTTGAACGGTGCGCGCTAGAGTTTGTGAATAATAAATGTATCAATGCGATACATGTGTTTACAAACTGTTGCAACGGCGGTTTGCATCCGTTGTTGTTGGATATCGCTGAAAAGGGGATTTTCATTAAATACCATTCATAGAGTGTATATTTATGTCGCTAATTGAAGTTGATGCGCGCGGAGTGTCCCACTTTTATAAAACCCTGTGTTTCACTAATACTTTCTTTGTCATCAATTTGGACGGGCTTGAATGTATTTCAAACACATTGTGTGAAACCTTTTAATGTTTTTTATTTTTTTATTCTTGTTTTTTTTTATTTTTTATCAGATTTCTGCGCGTGGTTCAATTAGTTAAAATATTTGATCAAGGCGCGCACACACACACACACACACACATGCAAATACGTGGTTAACAACAATACGTACGTTGATTCGGTTTAATTTGATTTACACGTGCCCGATTGTCGTTCTCCGCGCATCTCTATCTAAATATTGTGAAAGCCTTATGTAATTAGTTGCAAAACAACAAAAATATTAACGCGAAACCGATCGCTCTTCACATTTCCGACTGCGCGATATTCTCGCATAAATTCTGGATAATTTTCACACGAGATAAGAGATAATATGTGACTGTTTCACGGATAACTTTAAAATTTACTAAGTAAAACTTATTAAAAAAAAAAAAAAAATAAAAGTTACAGTTATATTTTCTCAGTGTGTTTCTTGTCTCTATTTTCACCGAATGTCCAAAGTAATCTCGCAAATTTTTTTTATTTGCGCGTTTACAAGCACGCGCTCACACACACACACACACACACATTTTCTCTCTCTCTCTTTTTCTCTCGAAAATCATCGACGTGTAAAGATTTACGCTTTCAGCGCGCCATGTATGCCTACACAGTATCTTTTTTCGGCTTCCGTCGTCGGTCTCTCGCCTCCGACGAATCCGTCGGCGTGATTTCGCCATCGATTCTTCACGCTCCATAGATACAGCACTGGCGCCACCACCTTCTTCCTGTCCTCCTCTCTCCCTCTTCTTCCCAAAGATTCCCCTCCGCAAATGCATTAGCGGCGAGAGAGCTTTTAGTGACGTCACCCACATACAGAGAGAGAGAGAGAGAAAGAAAGAAAGAGAGAGAGAGAAAAAGAGAAAGAGAGAGAGAGAGAGAGAGATACGCACGCACTCACGCACGCACGAACATACGCCGCGTGGATGGGAGAACCGGTGAAAGGAAAGTCCGTCCAAACGCGAGAATGTGCGTTGGGGTACTTCTGTGTTTCCACTCTTCCATCAAGCCCCGGTTTTCGAGGACCCCGGCCTAATCTTTTGTCTCGTCCTCCTCCTATCGGCGCGCTTTTTCAACGACCTCTTGGCACGTCCTAGAATCCGAAATGCGCGCCGCAATTTTTCCCGCAATCATCATCTCGGAGACGATGAGAATTTTTGCGCGCCACGATGGAGAACGATCATATGCACTTCGATACTTGTGAAATTGTTTGTTTCGGAACAAAACAAAAAGAAAAAGAAAAAAAAGTTTACTCGCGTTGTAACGCAGCTCGCGCGAAACAATTGCGATCCTCCACTTGTTATGCACGTTCATAACATTCAGGACAAATTTCAGTTTACGGATGTGTCTTTTGTTTTTATTTCGTTTCTTCTTTATGCAAAAAGCGCGGTAAAATACTAGGAAAAATACTAAAAGAAGTATAATTTGGAAAGTACGTCGGGAGCAATAATTTTTGTTTTCGCGTTTAAGTTTTATTAATGATGCGGTAATAGCATCTTCGGTTCGTTGTGCCGAACGCATGTTCGTTGCGCCCACATTATGACTATACTACTACTACCACTTTTAAATTCCGTTTAATTGACGCGGATACGGGACACAGATTCATCTGGTTTTATTTGGAACATCTTGCCTTTATTGCTGTTCAACGCAACTACCGTTTATCGTTAGATCGTTCTGCATTATTGGTCAAGTTCTCGTCTCTATATACGTGTGTCGACGTACGGAATTCTCGAAAAACAAAAAAAAAATTTAGAAACAAGGGAGTCGCCTCGTTGCCAAATGGACCAGAAGAAGATGCGCCGTCGTAAAGCCAACGCGGGAGATAAAAACCATCTCGCGAGATTTAAAAATTCGACGATGAAACGGGATTAGAACGCGGAATTCCTCCTTTATCTTTACAACTGCTCGTATTGCCGTGTTTTCTGATGTACACGCGCGTTTCAACATGACCGAAAATGCAATCGGATCGGGGACCGAATTCGACGAAAGCATCCGTATATATTCAATTAGAAATCTGTTGAATAAAATATACATTTTGTGTTACACCGTGCGCGTGCGTGCGTGCGTGCGTGCGTAACACATATATATCGCATGTTACTACTCATGTTTTTTAGCTTAATGGATTGCAATCGAATAAAGATGTGGTTTTTCCTATTGTAAATGTTTAAAAAACCGAAATGGATTATTTCGCGACTCTCCTACGCTATACGCGCTGCATGGTCAGGAAAAGTTAGTCCGGACCATTAAGCAAAGAGACAAATCGCCCCGCGGGGGTGGCTCGCCAATTCCCCGCGAATGTTTCCCAATCTTGTTCGTCAGCCAAACAAATTTACAAATCCATATAAATTGCCATAGAAATCGCTCGATTCCTCGATCGCTGCTTCCCTATCGCTCGAGAAATTCATATATATTTATTTGCGCGTGATTGCCGTGCGATCGAGTGCGATGTGTAGGTATGTGCGTTCTCCGGTCGATGAACACACGGAAGAAACGACCGTGAACCGTGCGTGTTGTTAAAAAATAAAGAAAACACCATGGTTTTTGATAAAAATAAATTTAAGCGTCACGAAATATAAATTGAAATATAAATTATGTAACGGTGTGTGCGGAATTAGACACATCGTTTTATTTAATGCGCGCCATTATGTCGCTTGCATCATTAGTGCACTGTGAATCAAATTAAAATCTTATAAAAACAAAGTGTCGTTGTGTGGGAATTAAAATTATAATTTAGTTTAAATTCTAATTTATAGGTTTAAAAATTATAAAAATTTAGTTTGCACGATGCAAAAAATTTCTGTGCATGCGATGTATAAAATTGCTCCGTGAAGACACGGGGAATTCGAATTCGTATTACTGACGTCTCATAGAATTTTCTAAGACTTTTTCATCGACTTTCGCTCCTTCCACGCTCAGTTCGGAATATATATATATATATACATATGCGCCTTCCTCGAAATTTCACGTCTTGTTGGCGTCTTGTTTTCGTTCGGCCGTATCAGAAAGTCGTGACGATCTTTTTTTTTTCCGGGGATACGGATGGGATTGAATTTGTCAAGGCAGTGGTCAAACCACTTTTTAATGTTTCGTTGGAGATTATTTCGCTACCTCTCTTATGAGCAGCCGGTTCGTAACACTATCTTTTCAATCCGAGGCTCTCGTCTCCGACGCAACAATAGTTCTTAAAAGATTACGCGCGCTAATGTTTTCTCTCGAATGCCACGGTGTATCGTGGATCTTGAAAAATTAACAGCGAACACACATGCACGCCCCGCACACATCGCGCATACATCGTTTTAAATACTTAAAAATCGCTGCACACGTGTTCGCGTGTTATACAATATTTCCATCTTCAACAAAACAAAACTACTACATCTAACAAAATAGGATTGTGCGAAATACGAATTTTTCACAAGATGTACTCTGTGATAGATTATAAAAAATCAGTGAGACTGTTTAAATATACTTTGCAAAAATAATACCATATTGATTAAAAAAAAAAAATAACAAAAATTCAGCGTAACAGTTGAAGGAATTATTTATTGTTCGAAAAATCGAAGCTTTCGCGCTTGTTCGTTAAAATTCGAAACGTAATTTCCGACGCAGCCTGCGATGTGTTCGAGCAAGCAGATCACGGCGCGTTCAGAAGTTAAATAAAAGTGGACAAACGTGTATAGTACGACTTTTCGATAGGATTCCTCGAAGACGCGGGTCTTATCGGAGACGAGGCTAAACCGTTTAGGACCCATATTCCTGTCTCCAGAATTCTTATCGGGACCCTTTGACTCGTTACCACTAATTCAGCGTTATAAAAGGTGCGCTGCGTGTGCGTGTGTCCCGTCGTCCAACTTACCCTAACGGAGGTCCGTAACAATGACTCAACCTATCAGGAATTCGCTGCGTCTACCGACCTGTTAAGAGACTTCGGATGACAGTAATCAGACTGCTGATTGGTGTAACGCGACCGATATGATCTTGTAACAAGAACGTAAAAATGCCTCAACATTCTTTTAAATTCCGCGACCGACGTGGTGACGTAAGAACTTCACAATTTCGTTCAGTCGCGAAATTGATATCTCGAGTGGGGAATCTTTGCTTGAGACAATATTTTTCTTTTTGTGTGTGTGTGTGTGTGTTTTTTTTTAATATTTTGATAAACTTTTCGTAAGATTCAGTTGCAGCGCGTAATTGTATACCGAGATCTAATGGATTCTAGTTCTCGCGTTTCTTTCGCCATCTCCGATGCTTCTCGCTGATTCTTTTGTTCAACAATTGAGTAAATACGAATTACGTATATGTCGCAAAAAAAGTGATTTTGTCTAGAACTTTAAACAAAAGAAATACATTTCTCTAACTCGTATCGAACTCTCTTTAAGAATAATTCGCGAAAGATACTTGATAAAAGTACCCATCGCAGTTTGTGACCATTACGTTTCTGCATCACAGACTCTGACTAGTCTCGACGACCACGCTCAGACTCAGGATGTATCCGGCAATTCAACCGGAAGTGGAATGGTGGCCGCCAGTGCGACGCAATTGCTGTGCAGCTTGATCCCCGAAGAGCCCTTTGAGAAAACGATCCTGCAGAACCGCGTTCAGGATATCGCCGGGTAAGTCCTATGAACCTTCAATTTATATGAGAGTACAGCCTTTTATATTATGATCCCGAGACTTCGACATCGATGGTCCATGAGGACCATCGAGCCTTTTTTTAAAACGAAAATAACATTTTTATCAACGTGCATTTTCGAAACGCGCGGAAAAAATTTGATCAACCGAGTTCGAACTCTATTTTTCGTTATCGAAAAATGGTTTTGTTATATTTTACAGTTCTCACGTCACACTGTATTTCAATAGATTGCTCGCGTGAATTTATCATTCTAACAAAAAGCCATTTTTATTAGCGAACTATGTGCTTTTTCTGTGCAGAAAAGATGCGCGTCCCGACAGTTATTTTGCCGAATAAATACTATAGCGCGCTGTCATAGCGCGTTCGATTATTAGTTACAAATGGTGGGCCATCAAAAGTAATCTCTCCGCGGACTACCGAAAGTATTATTTCACTGATTAGAGTAATCAAAGCGTAATTAGTAGCGTTCCACTTTTTTTCCCTCCTTCCCCGTGTGATACGAACACCCTGCACGTAATTGCGGGCAATCATCTACAATGAAATCGTAACTTCTGTAACGTGTCTTTACGTGTCTCTTTTTCCTATATTCAATTTTTTGTTTATTTTACAACTCGACAAAAGAACCCGGGAGCCGCTGAGATTGGTATTTTCGATAAAACGCGTAGACCTTGTCGAAAATAAATAACAGCGATTTGTGAGCGCGAGAGACTTTGCGTTCACCATCACACTCGTAAGAAAACGCGTGAAAACATTCGATCATCCGCGTGATTCGCTCGCTCTTTCCATCGCATTTCTTTGCGCTTATTGATCGCCGATAGATCTTTATCTTTCCTCACTCGAGTTGTCTGACGTGTATTTTCGCACGCGGCGGGCATTTCATCTGCACTCGCGTGCGAGTTCTCGTTCAGAATTTCGCGCCGTTTGATCTGGTCGAGTCATTTGTTGCGCAAACACCATCTAAGACGGCGTCTTTGAATAGAACGAAAGAAATATGTGCTCGGTGCTTTGATGCGCGCACACGGACCACCCTCGCTGTAAAATACAGCAGGCGTTGTCGCGCCAATACCGAACTTAATACGCGAGTCACAGCCACATAAGTGACAGGACGCAAACTGTGTTTTCGTTGCATCGCGCGAGATCCGATCTTCGTCGGGGGGGGGGGGCGTGAAGACTCGCACCTGGGTCAACTTCCTCCGCGAGGACCCCCCAAAACGTTTCGATTTAACCCCTTTGCGTACGAACAAACTCGCTTTCTCCCGGTTTTTTCCGGAGTCCGAAAGAAACTTCGAACGCGATATTTTGTTTTTTAATATACAAAAAATAATCTCATGCTGTCTTCGTTATTCAACATTAATTAAGATTAAATACCGTGAGTGGTTTGTATTTAAAACGAGCGAACAGTTCGATACGTATGATCGCGTGTAAAATTATTGCGATTGTCGTATCGCACGGGGGGAGAAGTTCACGTATTTCTGTGAACAATAATTGCGCAATAAGTAATTTCAAGTAGCGCACGTTAGTAACACATCGTCTCTCTCTACAAAAAAGTTGTCTTGTTTTCCGTCGGCGTACTTTACAGTTGGGTGAATCTGCGAATTTCACGTTCACCGATCGTACTGTCTGGCCTTGTATAATGAATGACGAAGGTGCGATCAGAATTATTGTCGAGCCCCGTGCGCGCACATACACACCGGTAGTGTAAATGTGTATGTGTGTGTGCGCGTGTCTGTGGGATTATTATGATTAATTTCCTGCCGATGCGAGAAAGGCCTAGTCACGATTTTTACTCAGCGGCGATGGTTGCTTTTCGCTCGTATCTTTAAAGTGCGCAGATGTGTAACGGCGATCGATCATTTTGTACGTCGTAATACTTAAAAAAAAAAAAAAAAAAAAAAAAAAAAAAAAAAAAAAAAAAAAAGAAACAATACGCCGATCTTTTTGCCCGCGCGCGCACTAGAACCGCGAGTTTTCCTGCTGCTGAGATCTGTGCGTAATACAATCACGCAATTCTAATTCACCAAACGCGTTACTGTTGCTTTCGTTTCACAGAGAGGAGAAACTACCAACTCCAACTACCTACATACCTACTTCGCAACGAGCGAAATCAATGTAGCGAACAATCCGCACGACGTTACACATGTATATTTGATGGCGCCTGAGTGAGTGTCACTTGTGCGCTGAATAACCGTCAAATAACGACGGTATTCGATAGTATTTGTACATTTTGACCGTCAATAAATTACATGACGTAACGTAATGAATTGCGCACGTATATCTGTACATAAATGTTACATCTGTAAGCTTTTCTAGGTTACGACAGAAGTGTTTCGTTACATTAGCATGACATGCGAGAATAGATTTTGGGGGTAAATAGCAGGTGCGAAACGACAGGTAGAGATAGTCAAGGATCTAAGTCGACAGATCGCGAAATCTACGATAGTCGCGATATCACGTGGCGAAGAACTGTGCGAAAAGACAATCAACGTCATAAAGGACTGAAATACTTTCGTTTGTTTGATAATTAATCAATATTTGTTCGCGGTGTTATAGTGGCAATAAAACCGAGTTTTATTCTTCGATCGTAGACATACGTGAACGGCATTTGCATATATAGCTGTTTTTTTTTTATCGGCCAAATGTTTCTTCACGTTATTTTCTTTCGACACGAAAGTCGAAATTTCAGATTTTGAACTCATCACAAAAAGAAGGAGTTAACGTATTGTATCGAAAATTATATATAATCTAAAGAAAAAAAACCAAGTTTCCAAAAAGTACAAAATTCTTCATTGTAAAATAGAGAATATAAATTATCGCGCGGTAGTTTTTTTTTTTCTATCGCGTCGTGTGATGTTGACACACGTATCGGATATCTCTTAAAATCTTTTGATGGTGCATGAATGACTTCATAAAATAACAGATGCGTCGTGTGAAGATAAGGAGATAAAAAAATGTTTCTCTATCACGTTTTATTCGTTAGTCCCGCGTATCTCCGCAATCTTGAGCAAAGAAACGTCGGAGTGGCAGCTCTTTCGGTATCGTTTTCCCACTTTTTTTTTGTCACGCCAACGATAATGTTTATACATATATATAGGTCATCTTACATAGGTCAAACTTCATGACTTCATGTAACAAAATAATCGTCTTCTTAAGTGATGGTTTTTACATACATGCGTTTAAACAATATTCGATAAACTAATGCTGAAAAAGTGCATATTTAAATATCGCCGGAGAATATTCATTTATGCAAAGAACACATCAGAGATAGATCAGAGTCACAAAGCTGTGACCGCAAAAGAGACGATCGATGGCGACTGTTTCCGCAATTGAAAACGCTCTCGAAAATGTCGACGATCGGAATTTGAGCGTCGACTAATTCGCCAGAGAGAAATTCACCACAGGAAAAATCAAGTTCGCAAACACTTTCGTCGTTAATCCCGGAGCGAGTACCAAGGAAAGAGATTCGTCTCTCGCGTAAAGGCGATGTCTATGTCTGTTTTTAATCGGGAATGCGATCGAGCGAGTAATTGGTAATCCACGCTCGACGACGTTTTTTTTTCGCGAGAAACGTGCTTCTGTTCTACATCAATTCAGCAAGTGTTCTTTTCCCGCGCAAATTAAACACGTATCAATTAATTATAAGTCAATTTTAATTAGCGTTCAACTTCTGTATCCGGCGGAGAAAAAAAATGCCGCGAGTGAGAATTTCAATGTAAGGACCGCGGCGGTGTCATATCAATTTGAACCTTTTCTTAAAGTATTGCGTATGTATCGGCACCCCCCAACTCGCGATGAGATAAATCACAGTTTGCTCTGGTTAATTGGAAACGGGACTCGACGCGATCTCTCGCGTTTTGTTTCTCTTCGCGGCTCGGGGATTAAATGAGCTTTCGATCAGCTTGTCGACGTCCACGAGTCTAAATTTTCCTTAGCACGCCCCGGAGGCTCGCGCGCCGTCGCCCTTCTGCCACGCGCGTGCCCTCCGTCTATTGTTATAAAGAATTAAAGGACTACGTCTTAATCGCGCGCACAAACGACGTTCCACCTATCGAGAACCTGGCGCGAACTTTTAAGCCCGCTATAATTAGGTTAGACTTAATCAATATAATCCCGATAGGATATTGCAATCTCGCGAGTCTGTGAAATTATCGAGCGATATATCTCCTGACCCAAAGTCGCAGAAAACAAATGCCGTTTTTTCTGTAATTTCAAGTTTTTTGTATCAATAAAAAAAAACTTGTAAAAAACAAACCGGACTTCGGAAGCTAATGCTTAAGATTAAGATTTCGCGTTGGAAAGAAGCACTCGTTCAAAAGCGCAAATTGCAAAAATAATTTGCGATGTAATCGTCAGGCAACGTGTACGTCAAACTGACGCATTAATTAATGCGCCGCTAGACGAACACGGCGGCTCGCGCATTTACTTAACGTAATAAGGTTCCCAGCGGCTTCTTCTACGTCCCTCCTCTCCTCCTCCTCGTCGTTCGCGCAAGGTAGGCAGGCAGGGTTTATTACGAAAATGAAAAGGCTACGTTTTAGTCGTGCAACATGATTAAATCGGGAGTTGCGCGAAACGAGGTTAGACGCGAAACGACGACGGTGCGCACGCCTGGCTCTCTTCCCCTTTGAAGAGCGGCGGGCAAAATCTATTTTATTAATATAACGGCGCTGCTGTTTGATCTGATAATTCAGTTTCGCCGTCCTAAAGAGCATTCTCCTCTCTCCTCCCGTTTTTCCTCCCGCTTCCTCCCCTTTTTTCCGACGTGCTCGTAACACCAAAGGCGGCATCTCGCAGCAAACGCACCTCCAATATCTCCCAGTGGGCATTTTCGAACTTCTTTTCTCGTTCCCCCTTCCGCCCGTGATGCCCCTCGCTCTCTCTCGTCTCCTTATCGATTTCATGCAAATACGATACACGGCGCGCGAGCACCTATATCGCGATCGCGAGTAGAAAATAACAATAAATAGTTGATAGCGTTTCGCTCTAATAAATGAAACGGAGCCCGAGCAACAGCGGCGTAAATTCACAATAGGCAAATTCACTTTTGATGCAAAACTAAATCGAATTCATGATAGATCCATCGTGATGAAAAAAAAATTGGAAAAGAACGTAATAAATCGTCTTTGACATAAGAAGACGGAATGTTGTATACACCTGCGTCCTTTTCGTGAAGAAGAAAGACGTTGAGTCTTTCTCTAAGTAATCGACGACTTCGCGAACGAAGTCAGCGCGTCGTCGGCGAAAAGCGATTTTTTCTTGGACAAAGTCCAGCGGATAGAGAGTCGCACACCTGTCACGTTTGTTGGCTCGAAGCGCGCGCTCGTAGGCGCCGTCTGAAAAGAGGGTTGCGCGAGGGTGGACACGGTTGTAGCCGGCAAGATCATCGGTGGTTGCGGAAGAAAGGGGGAGAAGAAGAAAAAACATCGCGGGGGTGAATGAGCGAGGCGGGCTGGGTACGTAATCTGCTAATGGACTCTCTCTCCTTTCCTCTCCCCGTCTCGTTCCTTCCTCCTCTCGCTCCCTCTCTGTTTCTCCTCGTCCAAATTCACCCTCGGCCGCTACACATCCCCGTGCCCTCTCAACCCTCTTTCGAACGGGCTCGGCGCTCATCGCTTCTCTCTCTTTCTCTTTCTTTCTGTTTTGCTCTTTTTCTCTTTCTCTCTCTCTCTCTCTCTTTTGCTGTACGAGCTATCGGCGACCTACGCGCACACGCCCAGTCGTTTGCTATATTCTTCGTATTTTTGTTGCGTTCTGTTTTTCTACGTGTTGCTTGCAGGAGTGGTGGTCAATACACCGCGAATCGGTCAGCGTTTCGTACACACACGCGGCTTTGAAAAATTACACGTGTAAATTTTGGAAATCGCATTGAGAATTTACAGAAAGAGGAATAAAAAAAATATATATATATATATATATATATATATAGTTTTTCCAAGTACAAAAAAAAAGATTGCAGAGAAAACAAAATTTCTCGTTTGAGTTAAGCGCGATTGAAGAAAAACTGATATTTCGGAAATTGATTCCCGCGCGGGGGGATGTGCAAACGAGATAATTCACCTAATTTCTTCTCTGACGAAGTTCCCGTAAAATTCGCGAAAGAGAGCTGGCAAAAACGTATCTTTCTGTGCGCGTATTCAACCTACAATCGCAGATCGCTCGCGCGCGAGCATTTTTTTATTTAATTAATTCCTTTATATAATGTATACATATATATGTATATAGAACTTCAGACATGCAAATAGCCAACTGAATATTACATTAAATTCACGAATGGCAGGTATCATCCGCTCGCATAAATAATGAGTTAAATTATTACCGACAATGAACACGCGCCGGGCGAATTAATTATGATGACATTGTATTTTATCTTGTAAATGTTACACGTGCGCAAGCAATAAGTCCTCATTTTGCAATTATTATTAATTATCGGATCGATTGTATGATACACACGCGCGTCGTTTTATTTTAAAAGCGTATAAATATACAATTTTAACAACGCGAAAATTCAAACTCGAGCGTGCGCGCGCGCGAATTTAATTTTATTTTTACGAATGCAAACACAACAAATAATATCTGCATCTGTAAATGTTATCAGTTAATATTGTTATCACTCGCGCTTTTTTTTAAGTGGATTGGATTTTAAAAGTTTTAGCGTACGTAACTTCGAGAGCAACGCAAATTTAATTTGCGAATTCTTGTTAAAATAGATGTACCGCGTTTCTCTCTCGTGATTATTATTTTTTAAAAAGCGGACTTGTACTAATTGGAAATTCCAAATATAATTGTGTTTTTTTTCTTTTCTTTTTGTTTTTAACGCGTTTCGTTATCGCGTCAGTGTTTTGTTAACAATTACACGTACGTGCGCGTTCCATCTGGATAATCGACTTGCCACCCGTTTGAAATCTACGTTTATCGCATCGAGTTGCATCATAGATAATAAATTTGGAGGTAAAGTCTAGTTTGGCGATTCGGCGCCAAATTAGACGGCAGATGCACCTCGAGTATCAGCTGGCGCAGCCGGGTGTCGGTCAGTGATTCATTTTCAAAGCCTTTCCGCTTGTGCCATGTAATCGTCCACGAAGAGCGCATCTCTTAATCCTTGCCTTGGCGTTAAATGTTCTATAACACACTCGATATGCTGCAATATCGATGTAACAAATTACGTAACGATATAATCTACTATATTATTTTAATAAGAGTAGCACGATAAAGTTTGTGATAAAATAAAATTATTGCGAGATGTGTGAGCGAAGTGAAACATTGGTTTTTTTTTGTTTTTTTCTTACAAAAAACGAGTCCAAATTTGCTCACTTTTGAACAACTGAAAGATTACACGTCGAGCTTTCAGCCTTTGACAATTTCGCAGCGAGAATAGGGATCTTTAACAATAATAGTGCTGTCAATGACAGCAATGACAAGAGGAGCGGCAGTAGTAATGGGAACCGCGGGATTGGAGACGAGTATTTGATCAGGCGGGATAGGGGCGCAAGTAGAAATAGGCCGGAGCGGCTGTTCTTGTTCCCATTCTGCTAAGTGGCAAGCTTCAACGTTGTCTATTATCCTCCGCGTATATACTCGCCCCGCGCAGCAGCAGGGTTAGGCTTTAAACGACGTCTAAGAAGAAATCCGGGTGTTGACTCTGACATGGCGAAATACACCGTGCACTTCCGCGAGAGAAACAGTGAGGTTTCGCCGTCGGCGCGTGTGTGACGAACGTATTTTTTTTTCGAAAAATAATACGATGTATCGAGAGAGAGAGAGAGAGAGAGAGCGCACACTGTTTAAATATACAAACACAAAAAAAACACATTACATACTTGTTTTTTGTTTTCGTGTAAAAAAATACGACGGTTTTAATGAAAAGGCGATCAAACATTTTCTGCATACTACTAGTTTATTGCCGGTGAAAAAAAAACTCTGATGCGTATTTATTTGCGCGGTGAATCGCGCAAAAGGTTTAGTTGTTTTATTCATATTGGCGAAATATCAATCACAGTGAATTTCGCTGAATGTTTTTTTTTTGTTTTTTGTTTTTTTCTGTTTTGGAAAAAATTAGGTTTGCTTAGCGTGTTTGCGAGCGGCGTTAAAAATTGTATAGACTCATAAAACTGATCGATTCATTCGAGGCAGATGTTAATGTGTTTTTTTTCAGAATATTTCGCCCGTGCTTCGTTTCCTGCCGAGGATGACCGATGTATATTCTCTTGTATAAGAGAGCATATTTTTATGTAAATATACTAGACGCGACCGTGAGCTGCCATTTTGTGCGAGAGAGGTGCGCATCTCCTCTTCCTCGGAAATATTGGATTTCCGTAGGTAAACATAAATTATTTTTAGAAATTCTACTCTACGTATAAACACGCGCAAACGGCGTACTCCGTCGGCAACGAATACATTTCACTGGCATGTTCATAACATATTGAATATCGGTAAATGGTCTCCAGTCAACAGAGAACTGAAATCGGTTATTAAAAAATTCAGGTTTACAGGAAACCGGCGCGCACACGGATTTTACACTGTCGCTCATAATGGATGCGGGCGCAATATTTTTTAGCAATTTCGCAAACGATCACAATGTTTTTTTTGTTTTTTTTCTAAATTAAGTGCAAACACACATCGGTCGTACGCGCATCGGTCTATCGAGAAATATAATCGGTGTGTTTTCACAGTTAGTCATAATAAAACATTTTTATGACGCACGGACATATTGCGATCATTTGTTTCGGAGAATCTTCCACTTTTCGTCATTTCCAATTTTATCGCGTTTCACTATATTTCCATTTTGTCTGTATTTTTCACTCTTTCTTTATTTGCTTTCTATAATTTCCGAATTATTTTCAACAGTCCGTGCTTGATTGTGTGATTTTATCGAATTGGGAAAAAAAACTCATCGAATTTCTATCGAAATTCTCGTATTTACTTTATTCGCATCTTCTTGTGCGCGCACGCACACGTACACACACACACACACACATATATCGTTTGAGCAAATTTACGGTACGCTCGACACCGTCGCTATGCTCGGCCAAGTCGCGTAGAGAGAGAGAGAGAGAGCGCCCTTTACCCTACGCTTCATCCCCCGGTACCCAGGACTATATACGTGTGGAGTACCGTGCTGCTGCGCTTCATCTCCCGCGCTACCCGAAATCCCGGCGTGAATGCATTACGCATCAACGAATCCGGAGTAGCAATATCCTGAGTTGCTGGATGTTAGAGCTCCAGGATTATAATACATTACCAATTCGACGAAGACCACGGCCATTTGACCTTGTTTCAGACTTTATTTCGCGTGCTGACGTTCTCTTATTGGCCTTTAATACAAACTCGTAGAGAGAGAGAGAGCTACGCGCGCGCGATAGCGTTTTAAAATCAGGACGGAAAGAGAGTACTCGCTTTTTGAGTGACATAGTCATTTCAAGTGCGTTGAAAAAAATTATTTACCGAATAAACTTACCGAACAAAAATTATCTTTCGCGATATTAATTATTTGCAGCTTGCCAATGTATCAATTGTTTCGTAACACATTGTTCTGCAAATCAAATGTGAGTGTTAAGAATTAGAATCGATTCTCTCGATTGGTTTATGATTTTGTCGCTTTCCCGCGACGCTGATTAGTTTTCCGACTATTTGTGTCGCGACTTTGACAGTTCGGTATTTTACGCGGTTACATTTGTTACGATTCGGTGAAATTAATTTCGAAACAACGTGTGGAAATATACGTATCGTAAAATCGATGGCGCGCACGCCTGTAGTGTTCTACTTAATAAATAAATTGTGTCTGCTTTTATACGATCGGTTGAAGGGTCGAAATAGCGAACAAGTTTCGCGACCAAATAGCCGCCGACTACCCCGTTCCTCTCCCTCTCTCTCTCTCTCTTTTTTTCCAACTCAATGACTCGATGATACGCGACTGTCATTTACACACTTCTGCCATTTCGTTGCGCAAACACGCTCTATTGTCGAAATAGCGAAATGGCACTTCTGTCCCGGGCACGTTTGTCCGGCGCTGAAGAGAAACACTTTTATCCTTGCGTTGAGACTTTTACCGTTATTCTAGCGATGGAACGCCATTCTTCCGATGGGATTTCAAGTGCGGTTAATATTAAAATTGTTTTTTACACGTTAAATGCGATAATATTGTTAACCAAAAAAACAAACGTGACGAAACGTGTTTGAAAGTAACATCAAAATGCTCGGAGTAAAATGTATAAATTGCTCCGTCGCTCTTTGTCAATCCGGGATAATAAATGTCGCAATTATTTTCCTTTTGTGCGCGCGCTGCATGATGATGCATTCCGTATTTCCGGCTGTACTCGTCGCTTTGTTCGCCCGCAAATCATATCTTGATTGATTTACAACATTAATTCCGAAGCGCGAACTCTCTCGTGATGATTCACGCGCGTCCGCGAAAAACTTGTTGCGACGATTTTCCGAGCTTTCAGATGAAAACCGTCGCGCGTTACTCGCTCGAATTAACAGAAAAAATTGTTTCCGTTTATTTTTATTTCCGTCCCGTTTGTCAAAGTCACCGGTATTTTTATCGCCTATGATTTACAGACGCATGTAGCACTTACAGCGCAACAACGTCCTCCAATCTCGCTGACATTATAGTTTTGACGCGCAATCCCGCGTAATTCCGCAATTGCAACCGTTTGCACATCGCAAATGTATATAAAGCGATATTTCTTTCTTCGCACTCGCGTTGGTCATTATAATTATAAACAAAAGATGTTTATGCGGCCATTACGGGAATTATACACAAAAGTGATGGTCGAGTTTTACGCGCGCAACATCGTAAACCGGAAACTGCGTGCAGGTCGGCCACGTAGTTCCGCGCGCGCTCTTGTATAATCTCGGACACAACACACAAATTACGAGCCATCCATCCGATTACCCTTCTCGAGGGTATCTCCCGGACCTTTTCCCGTTCGTAAAGTGCACTCGGCGCGGTATAACAGCGGGCAAATCGCATAAGCTACCGCTGCTAAGTCGCGCGCGGGAGTGCGCGCGCGTGGAGGGACGCGGAGAAGAGCGTAAAGATATGCACCCTCGCGAGCTAGCTATGAAATAATCATATGGTTAGCTAATGGCGGCCTCCGGGGGTAGCTCTCTTTCTCTCTCTCTCTCTCTCGGTCGCCCGCGCCCACCCTCGCGTTCCGCGCGTAACGCGGTTGCATACTGCGGGAGGGGGCGGGACGAGAGGATAATAAATAAATTCGATGTATTTTGCCCCCCCGCAAACATTCAATGATAGATCGCAATCGGCGCGATGCACCCCTCCGAGACGAAACGCGCACGAAGATCGGGGACACAGGGCATCTTTCCGATGCGCTTTGGTAACTCCCTCCTCTGCCTCCCTCCACCGCTAGATGTGTCAGTAAATGACAGATTGGGGAATTTTTAGGGGGATTTTTAGGTAGTTCAAATAACTGCCTTCGCCTACACCACCTGAATGATTAATTAACTGCTAATAGTGTTACAGCTTATTTACTCGTGTGATCATTGATATATTTTTACTTATGTTACCGCGCAAACATAACCATAGAACGTGTGTGCACGTTCAATTCTTCATTTCACTGATGTAATTTTTTTTCCACTTGCTCAACATCAACTCACATCTCTATCGCGCATCGAAGTATCTCTCTGTAAACAAAGCGCACATGTATTGCGCTTAAAAAAACATAATTTTTTTTTTAATAATTCGAGATGTAATAACACGAGGATAATCTAATATTGAACATTGGGAAGAGTAACATCCCCTCGACGTTTTTGCTGAGGAAGAACCACGCCATCGTCAAATTGGCCGGTTCTGTGGTCGCGGAACTGATCCCGAAGCATCCCCCTATCAGCTAAATCGACTGACATACCGCCTCAATTACATGATTATGAAAGTATGATTCAATGTTTCGAACCACGCGAGTGAATGAAATCACCCGTGAGCGGAAGGTTTTCATCCCTCTTCGGGTTAAAGGATTAAGCGATCTTGAGGATCACCGACTGACTTTCACAGACGTAAATCTCGCATTGAGCGAAACTGCAGCGCAACGACAACAAGAGAGATTGGGAGAGGGAGGGAGGGTCGTTCAACCATGCAAAATTATTGCGTTTGAGAAGACACGATCTCCCCCTCGTTCCAACTGTCGCTTGTGTTGTTGCAGGTTAGAGGCGAGAGGGGAGAGGGTGGAATACGTCATGTAATCCGGCGCGCAATCGTAGTTACGTGTCGAGCGATTCTAATTCGCGATCCTAATCCAACGCGATCATTCCGCTGCATTTTATTAGCGAATTTGCTCTCGACACCAATACCATCGCGAAACGGTGTGCGAGGGTTCGTGTTCGTCCATTGTATTTGTCGCTTCAACGGGAAAACGAGCTTAGAGCGTTATTCGTCGCGCGGAATAAAAAACAGATTTTGCATTTGATACTTTTGTTCTCTCTCTCTCTCTCTCTCTCTCGACGTGTATCATAAAAATATGTTTGTTTTTTTTTTTTTATAAAATTTATCGTTTTATTTGTGTAAAATTTCTCTCTCGTGAAACAAAAGCGCAACGCATTGGCGCGATTTTGGTTTGCGATGCTAATATAAATTTTCTCAAGATACAACAAATTGCCTCTTTCCATCGGAGATTCCAATCGGATAACGCGAAAGTGCGCGCGCGGGATAAGTGCGCGCACGTAAACCGGCGCAACGAGATTGGCTCGGCCAGCTAGTTATGATTAGACGCGACAGTTGGTCGCCTCCACGAACGCGGTATCGAAAAGGGCGGTGCACTTGCTCCGTGTATTATATATTCCAATACTCATTGACGCGCGCGCGCGGGTCTCTCTCCGAGCGTTTGTATGCGTTTCTGCCGTGAAGGGTCGAAGGGGGAGAGTGGCGATAATACGCGCTGACAGGCACGCACCCCCTCGGGCTTGCGCGGCCGCGAAAGGGGATGCTGCCTCTGCGAGAAAGGAAAACATATACATACAACAACCCGATAGAATGAGCATCGCGTGCGCCGACGCTTGCAGCCCCCCTCTGATCACCCCTCCCTCTTGCTCTCTCCTTCAGATCCAAGCGGTCTTCCCCTTTTCCCTCTCTCTCTCTCTCTTTTTCTCTCTTGCTCTCTCGACGTGCTCGGAATTATACGCACTGATGTTATAATCCTCTCGTGTTACGCCGTCGCACATGCTGTCCTGTAAGCAATACATTGTTTTTTTTTTTATCCTTCATCTCCCTTCCAGCGCGCCATCCATATGCACACTTCGCTGCCGCATGATCGCCCGGTGATCGACGAGCGCCGATTGTCGAGAATAACGTCGAAGTGCGATCCTTCGACGACGACACGGGGGTCGACGGCCTGTCGCGTTTGAATATTGAATTGTTCGTTTCTCCATTTAGAATAGATGTTTCCGCGAGTAACGCGCGAAGATAGACGCGCGCTGCATCGTCATCGCTGCGGCGAATGCTTCTTCAGTTATTTCTCTTGACACTCTCAATTTTTTCTTTAACTAAAGAAAAACGGTGAACATCGTTTTGTACATCGTAAGCTTAAAAATATAAATATTCTTTCGTCGAAGAAGAATATTTGTTCGGTGTTTCCTCGCAAAAAGTATCTACACGTTCGCGCGACACGCTGATGTGGCGCACATTAATTTCAAATTCAGTTTTCACGATCGCTTCCACATAGATGAGTGATTTTTTTCGAGTTGCTGCTCTTGTGCAAAAAGAGTCGAGAATTAAAATTCATAAATTCCAAAAATAAAAGAAAACGTTCTCGAACATGTCTCGGCTCGATGTTCAGCGATGTCAAGAGCATCGAAATAAAAAGAACAAAAGCGCAACTTTTCTCCGAAGAGTGTATGTCGCGAGAGTATAATATATGCATCGAGATCCTTTTGTGCTTCAGATATCTGGTAGCGGGCGGCTTAGTGGATCGCGTGTCACGCCACAGTCGCGCCCTGATCGAGACGGATTTTTTTCCGGATCATCAGGAGCAGGAGTCGCCGGTCCTGGTATCGTCTTACGATCTCCTCGCGCGTATCTGCGGCCATCTGAGGCGCGTCTCGGGCGTCGATCAAGATAATGTCAGCGTGCAGCACGGCTGCGAGGGTGGCAACAACAACGTCGAGCAAACAAGCAACGAGTCGCACTTGCTGTCGACCTTGTCGGCGACCGAGGCCTCAGGTGCGATCGGCGCCCTTTACGCCGCGGTCGCGTTTACGCCGCAGAACCAGAAGGGAGCCTCGCCCACACCGAACCAGGTCGCGTTCACGACCGCCGTGCGGAATCTCGCCGGTCGCGGACTCGAACTTCTGAAATCGATCGCCGAGCTCGATCTTCGGACGCTACAGGTACGTAGGACTTCGATCAAATATAAACGAGCTTATATATAATAAAGCTGAGTAAAATTTAGATACAAATATATATCTAGTGTTTGTGTTATTAAGCGGATGTTCTAGTTTCGAGCTGCGAGTTGTTATTGCACTCTCCCGGATTATTATTACTCCATCCTTCCGCGTTCAACACGCATTGTGTGCGAATTCGCGCATTCCGCCGGTATATACGTCATGAATTAATTCCGCTCCAATTTCGACACATTTCTCAGACACTTTGCGCTAAATGCGGCTGTTTCATTTCGAAATTTATTCACTCGATAAATGAAAATTTCATTCAGCTCGAAATATAGACTCACCAATGGATAGTTGCAATTAGCGCGCACGTGCGCGTTAACTTGCGATAAAAATGTAATCTGTAATTGACGCACAGTTATGTAGATATTATTCCGCTAAGTATATCTTCGCACACACACATACAAATCCGCTTTAGAATAGATATATCTCGGAAAGTCGTCGATATTTTTAGATATCTCGAATAATTCAAGTATGTGAAAGTCGACATACGCATTAGATTCGGCATAAGCTCCATTACTCTTTAATTCGCAACGCGGTCTTCGATTCGCTCCCCCGGCGCGTCACTCGGCCAAACGACGAGGATGTCGTTGCCGCTTGTTGCCGCCAACAATGCGGCTTATCGTTGGAGGGCGCCGATGGAGTGCGTGATGGAGATATCATGTATCGCGAGGGGGTTCGCCTGTCAAGACGTAAAGGGCCTCCCGTCAAGTTCTCTCGCAGCGAGCCGACCACGAATTGAATCGGGGCGGCGCCGTCTCGCGCCCTCTCCCGTCCCGCAAAAACCATAAGGGCTATCCCGGTGCCCCGCGGGAGGGCCCGTGCCCCCCTCGTGCGGTCCCGCGGGATCGCCCGTCGATTATCCCGCGGGAACGGCCCAGATGAACTGCCACCGCGTGCATTTGTTTTGCGCGTAAAAACCCGACGGGTTTATTATCTATTCTCTTTGGCCTCCTCCTCTTCGCGATGCGGTTTTAGCCGCGACAAAGCCGTTTACCACCACGATGAAAGCGCGTCTTAGATTTCAACGGGCTTAACGGTCCACCTTGAGAGGGGTACTCGGTAATTTAAGGTCAAGAAAAGAGAGCGGAGAATTATATCGATACCGTATTAAGCGCCATTGAACACGTTACTCTACATCGGATTTACGTGTAAGCTACCGGCGATAGTATTACAGAGAGTCTTTCTATTCGTCAATGGAGTTTATGAATTTTTTATTTAGTTTAGGCTTTTTAAAGTGCGTGCGTGCGTGCGTGTGTGCGCGCGCGCGAGTGGTTATTGATGTAAAATATTGAACAAGAAATAAGCTTCGTTATTTAATCTTTTTTTAATACTTGTAGAGCGTGCATTTAAAAAAAATACTCGCGCCTTTCGAATATGCGAGAAAGAATAACTTGTCATTTGCAGAGTTTCTTGGGCGCCGAAGGCACGAGCTTGCAGTGGCGCCTGATAGCGAGTCATCTGATAACTCGGTTTTCCCGAGATTCCTTATCAGACAACAAGGAAACGGGATCCGCGCCGAACGCGAGCGGCATTCACATCCTCTCGACGTTGTTCGTGGTGCTCGGATATTTCGCTCTCAACAATCCAGACAATCAGGTATGTATGTTATTATTATTATTCCCCGCAGCGGATTCCTCGCAAACAAACTTTTTGTCTGCGAATATTCGTCGGATCTCTTAGTGATTTTCCGGCGAGGAATTTTCTCACTTTCTGACGTTAACGCCGTATTTAGCGTTTCGAAGGTCTCCTCTCTCGGTAGTTTTCTTTGACCGTAATATCTCGAGTCACCCGGTACGAGTCCCGCGTGAAATGAATGCGCTGGATGGCGTGCAACGCGTTACCAACGAGAAGGAAGAAGCTGTTAGACACAACACACTCAGCGGACCTCCCATCAATATACGGCCGAACGCCGTAAAGATATATTTACGACGTTCCGTTCCATACGTCTCCCGACGCGTGCACGCGCGCGATCTTTCTGTCACGTGCGCAGCACGAACGGTCCATCAGTAGAGTTCGCGAAGTCGCGTGGAAACTCAACTAATTATACGCGACACGGAGAGCAAACTGATATCTGAGAAAATGGATTTAAATAGATTTTAACAAATATATGTGTGCACGCGCATTGTCTCATTTCGTACTTTACCGCCGTCGCACAAATTGGATTTTAAATTTTACTTGATTTCCATCTTATTCGAAGTTTACGGAAAAATATCCAATATATAAATTAATTATAAAATATTATAATCTTGAAATATTTCTGGACGATAATATTAAATTTCAAAGTTACGTTGCGCTACGTGTTTGTTTTCTCCGAAAATTATTTTCGAAATTCTTGAAACGCGAGAATAAAACGAACAACTTTTTCGAGCAGGTTCACATCCCTTCAAGATTATTAACATTTTTCCAATTTGAGATTACTTGCTCGCGAGATTGATGAGAACGCTGTAAGACCGCGACCGCGCAGAGCTCGCACATCGCCCCGAGACCGGTCCTCGCGTCCACACATCGATCCCGCGAATGCGTGAATCGGGATGTAACGCTGAGTGCACCGCCGATGTCGCGCATTCGTCTTTCAGCGCTTTTTTAAGGCGCCGCTCTCAAGAGCCGACCCTCCGAGAGTAACTGCCTCAGGAAAATCGTCTTCCGCGAGGAAGAGAGAAAGAGAGAGCGAGAGAGAGAAAATGGAAGAAACGAGACGCTTTTAAGCTCGTACGAGCATCTGCGGCAGCCAAGGTTATCGCGCCCCGATGTGTGTGTACCCACCTTCTCCGTTCGCGATCATAAACACGTCTGCTCTGGGCTTTTTGTCGATGGTCGTAACCAAATTCGAGAAATGGATTTTTTTGCGGTGGCGCCGTGGTTGGTGTGCGCCTGTGTTTTACTGCTTTTCTTTTATTTTCCACTCAGTCCCGACATTAACCAACCCTTTGGAATTGCTCGCGTTACTCGTCGTTAAACACGATACGATTATTTTTGTCAATCGTAATATTGAGAATATATAATTGCGGATACATACTCGCCGAACTAAAGATACACGTATGAAAAGAGTGTGTGTTTCTTATTTTCTTCACTTAACGTCTAAAAATAGCGCAAGTCTAATAAAATAACGTCTGAAAACGCCGTCCTTCACAAAATATCAGTCGTTACGACTCAACGTTAAAGAAACCGTACAAGAATTTCCTTTTCGCTACAATTCGAGAAATGTCAAGCGAACCTTCCACGTTGGATTGATGCGATATTTGATTTTTGTCAGAACTCGCGTCAGACCTTCGCGAAATAAATGATCTCGTCGCAAATCAATCAGCGAGCTACTTACTGTCAGCAGATACGTAAAACGTTGTGTATACACGAACAATGTAATAATCCCAACGGATGATCACAGGCACTTAACGCGCAAGAACTTAAAATACGGGTGGTTGTATGACGCCGAGGAGACGGGGAGATGCGTAAAAAAAAAAAAAAAAAAAAACTGTGGGTATTTCCTGCAAGAGTTGCCTGCAGGTGCACAGGAATACGACGTTCAATGCAGTGGCACTAGACGCAGATGTCCCCGACGTCTTCTCGCGCGGTAAAGGTCTTTCCGCGCGACACCTGAGTCACCTCGGGTTCTCACGCTCTTTAAGAAAATTGCTCGGTCGCCTTAATCGAGCCGTACTTCGAGTTTCCGTTTCGAGTATCATGCGGGTGATTTGTAATTAGAATCCTCGTCCGGTGTACGTACCGGTCTTCGTCGTTTTCCCGGCTGAATGTATTATACTCGCAACTACGACGATGCGATTTCTACTTTTGTTTTACGGAGCTGCGCATTTGCGAATTTCCCTACGAAGACGGTTTTTCGACTCTTGCGCGCTTCGAGAAAATGATAATAATAGCCTCTACTTCGGGAAAATCTGTTGCAGCTGGTCCTTCAGTCGGCCGGCGCGGGTCCTAGCGTTCTTCAGCAGTTGTGTACCTTGCCGTTTCCTTTTTACGGGGACCCGAGGTTGATACCGTACACGTTACCGGCTTTGTTGGCGGCCACGCATAACAATCCCGAGGCAATGGCGATATTGTCTTGCGAAATGTCGTACGAGGTAAGTGGGTGATTGTCGACGCGACTCAATGGTAGAGCGTTTTAGCAAAAATCTGTTTCGCGAAAAAAAAATCGACGTGTTGAATACTACAAAAATTTCTATTGACTTCAAAAAAGTGTTAAATAATGAATTGAGAAAAAATAGATACAATTGCATCCTTGAATCTCATTTTAGCGTCGTTGTCAAAGATTTTTATCTTTCATTGCGCTTTAAGATTTGACAACGTTGAATAAACACACGCATTGATTTTACAGTTGCTGGAACAGTACAGAAATTCCGACGAGGGTAAATTGAATCCTCTGGTGCGTTTGCTGAAGAATAACGTCTAGTCCGTCGTGTTTCGCTAACATCGGATAAATTCAATTCCGTCTTCTTACAAGTTAAATCGTTAAATCGTATCACTCCGCATGTATCGGAGTTCATTGATCAACCGTTATGTTAACCAACAGACGTAGCTGTTGAATAGAATATTTCTATTGATGTTAAGATAAAAAAAAAACCACAAAAAACGTATAAGAGAAGAAAATTTTCTCAAATGTGATTACTTGTAGATCATCGTCGCTGCGTAATTAGAATCTCGATAATATTAATTTCCTTCTTTGAGACCAATGCGCGTTCCTTCGAGTTCAGCGATGAAATCGCTATGAGTTAAATTTACTCGAAAATAACGCGAACAAAATACGTATGTTAATTTAGACTTAGACCAGTGCTTCCCTTCCTCTCAAACCATTTTGGTCGCCTATTTACAGTTGCAACACGATGACACACTCGATGACATTCTGCTTTATTTCTGAGTCCACTATATACACAATTTCTGACTATAATATATATATACACACACATATATATACACTATTTAATTTCTGTACGAAATACATGGGAATTTTTTCTCAGTCGATTTGAGAGATTTTTCAATGAGCATCAAATTGCATCAATAATATTTTAACACCGTTTTATGAATTTTATGAGAACTTTTTGCGAAAATGCATATTGTAGAATTTCGATGATTTTTTATACATAACGCGTAAAGTGCTCATTTAAATGGCGATATATTTATTTCGAAAAATATAGCCGAGATAAAAACTAAATTATATATAAATAGAAGAAAAAACAAAACAAAATAAAAAAATAAAAAAACAACGCGATATTAACTGATCTCTTTTGAGTGAACTATAGTATCCGTAATAACTTGTGCGCGGAATAATTTATTCCGTTGCATCTCAGTAGCAACTATTACCTGTCGAAATTACCTGTCGTCTCGGTGAACGAATGACGACAGTAAACATTACACGGCGATCACACGCGGTAGTTTAAGTTAGACTAAGTAGATACTCAACCGAAAGTTATCACACCGCGCTCTCGTGAGTTATCATTTCGAACGATATCTAGTTTTTACGCGTTC
>QVNV01022676.1:0-24260 GCA_014825455.1 Pseudomyrmex pallidus | reverse complement strand
TATATATATATATATCACTTCTGAATCAAGCATCTCACACGATAAATCATAATCGATAACAAGTATTTAGACTGATATTGGTTTTGGAACCCTGCGACAAAATGCGTTCGCTGGCAGAAAAAGAAACGCCTTCATATATTTTCTCCGTTCTCGTCGAAGAACGCGCCATAAATACTCTCACCTGCATAATCGCAATTAACTCATAACGAACAGGCAGGGAAACTGAAGGGTAAGGGGATAATAATCAGCCGGCCCGAATCTTGCCTTGGCAAGCGATGAATGCCTCCTGTGCGACCGCCGCGCCCGCGACAGAACTATTTTGGCGGATAAATGCTCGTATGTCATCCCCCTGAAGTCGGTTTTTCGTCTTCGTCGTCGTTGTCGTCGTGTGCGAGGATGGAGAAAATCTCGATTGCTATTTTCGGCCTTATTGCGACTAATCCTCCCCCCGTCTTTCGCAACTCGAAAAGCGATTTGAATCGCGGGGATCAGTCGTAATCGTCCTACGTACACGATCGTGTTTGGTGGCCATCGTGTTAACACGAGCCTCGATTATCTCGTTAACACCTTCGGTTAATTGAGTGTGAAGTTTTTGTCCGCGTCTCTGAGTGTTTGTTTGATCGATCGCGATCATTGAGAAGCTCCTTTCAAGTGCATCCGATAATTGAACTGATATTCTTTAACCTTTTTGTTAAATTTGCGCGGCGTTTTATGATTAATCGAGATCTCGAATTGTGATCACTGTAGCCGAAGTTACCGGAAATCAAGGCGCCCGAGGCACCTAAGATCGAAGTTATCAAGGACGTGACACCGGTCGGCAGCAGAAAGGGCTCTTTAGTACCCGGAAGCGGTACCAGCAGTCGACGCGGTTCGCTGATACCGCCCGAGGAATTGGGTCGCAGACCCAGTCTGATCATCAGTGACGAGGTATGTTACGGAATGAGTTGTGTGATCACGGAGATATATAGAATATCTTGCAGGGGACTGAGCTGAAAGAGAAAAGCTAAAGAAAGCAATGGAATTTATTTAAAAAAATACAGCAGTGTGTCTGTAAAACATTTAAGAAAGTTTAAATTTATTTAAATGCTAGAAGTTTCTTCTTGAAGTACGTGCGTACATGTATTTTTTTTTATATTACATGTCTAATAGGATGAAATTTAAGTTAATTAAATTCACAATTACATAACTCTATTCAGATTCTGTTGCATTCTTACGCAGTTTTAGCGTCGCCTGATTTGCTTTATCGAAATTTATGACATTCGAGAGAAGTTGGGAAAGTTCGTTGCTAAATGTGTTCATTTATCCGAAAAGATCTTGTCAAATCGCCAAATATTGTTCCAATTAACTGAAAATCGCAAAAATCTAAAAATAAATGACAAATGTATTGACGATGAATCCTAGATTAGTAAAATATTAAATTTCTATGTGAATACGTAGTGAACTATTAGGAAAATTAATTTAAATGCAAGTATATTTCCCATTCTATAAAATGGCACCGATAAATCAAACAGGGTGATGCTTGAAAAATAAATTTTGCACTCTTGAATATAAATAACTATAAAAAAATTTAGTGTATATGCACATAATTTTTTTACTCCAATGTATATTTGTTTACTCTTATGTTTTTATACAGATTATAATAAGTGTATAAAAAATGATATATACGTATGAAATTTTTATTTGTATTTGAAATACGTTTATCTCAATATCGTTTCTTTATTCTGACATTGTGTCATCATGAGAGTATATATATTCCAGAGTGTTAAGCTCTCTCGTCCCATTAGATAAAACAATTAACGAGTCGCGTAAGATGTGCGCGCGGAAAACCCACGTAGGTAGACGATGACTGGCTAATAAATGCTGGTTGGCTCTAGGATTTTTTTGTAGCTTTTTTTTGGATTTCGTAGTGTAAGTCAGTGATGAGAGATCTTAGTGGTCGTACTCGTGATGGTCATTAGAGCTAGATGTGCAACGACGCGCACCACCGACGACGAAGCTCGTTGACTGGTGCACGTCGCGTTTAGTGTCAGCAAGGCGTGAGATTTTAGATTAGAACCCTTTACCAGTGAGAGATCCAAAGTTGGCCAGCTTCTGAAGCACACTCCCTCCCTTCCTTATATCTTCGTAAAAAAAAAAAAGTATCAAATTATCTTCTGAAAACGCGCGAAAATCACCAGCGAAGGTGGATTTTATTTTCCTTTCTCCCCCAAAAAAAAGAAAGAACAACAAAAATTGAAAAGGAAAGCAATATCCGACGCCCGAAAAAATATCGAGGACGGTGCCATGTCAACTTGTGGAAAGTGACAACTTGAAGAACCGGACATGAAGAGAGAACGTCGAAGAAACACGGATAATTACCGATTATTTGGTATAATCATTTTGGTTGTGACGCGCGAGAGACGATCGAGAAAACGTTTCTCTGTGTGAGAAATGTCACATTTAATCTAAGATTTATCACAGAGATCTTGTTATAAAATGATCTTCTCTTATCTCTTTTTGAACTTACAATCGTGTGTCACAAGTCTCTACCAAGTATTTTTAGTTTTACTACACTCAGACACTGTAGAAATATGTTGGGACTGAAAATAGCAGATGGTTATTAATTAAAGTCGCCAAAATTAACGCACTTCGTACTCTGCTTTCGCGCAATTAAATTCAGTTTTGATCTCTGCTGAGATTTGATTCAAAATAAAACACAGAGAGAAACGTTCGATGATAGAATAAGATCAGGTCGAACAATATGAAACAATTGTATATTAACACGATGTAAAGACATGTTACAGCACACAACGTGTATACATGTGCACAATACACACACACACACACGTGTGCGCACAATACACTCACACACATCCAAGTTTACCTCGCAGTAGTGGTTAATAGAGATTTGGTCCATAGGAGCATAGGAAGCTTCGTCCCGGCGAGGTGGTGGACGAGCGCAAGGTGAGATAAAATCGCTGAAAGGAAAGAAAACACGTCGAAAAGCGAATGTCTCGTCTGCAACCTTACTCGACTACCATTATGCACTTATTTGATTAATTTCTCTTATTTTCACTCACACACACTTACTCGCACACACTTACTCACGGAAAAAATCGTGCAAAGAGAATTTCGCTGCGAAGACAAGTAATTTAATTTACTGAGTTTAATAAACTCAGACTAATAAAACCTGACACTGAACTCTGACCTCCGCAATTCTCTTTGCCCGAGATCTCGCCTACTACTTACTACTGTGGTCGTACTTTACAGCACACACAATGCACGCACAATTTCACACACGCGTCGTTCGGAATTTAATAACTCGCACACGTTAATAGATAATTTGAGCAATTGATTGATTGTTTTTTTGTTTTTTTTCAATTAACGATTAAACATCGCATTATCATCGGGCGATTAAATTCCCGACAGTGGCGCGTGCGAGCATCTCGCACGTGGGAGAGTTCACAATATTTTTATCTTTTTAAAGAGTAATTTTTTATATACATGTTATTAAGCGATAAACTGCGTACACGCACGAACCTAATAATTAATTTACAAACGTAGATGTTATTTCTAGGTTTGTAAATTATTATTTCATCTGGAACTCTCGCACTGGCGACCTCTCAATGTTTCAAACACATGTAATCCAGAACTTGACAGCGAACACGTATAAAAACCGAATGCATCTCTGCACCTGGCACGGATCTGTTGCAACCGAGTCTTATGCACAAACGTTTTTCATCGCAACTCTTGACAAACAATAATAAATAATTAATTAATTAATTAATAATGCGAGACGAAGGGAGCATCGCGAAAGGAAAAGAAGCTCGGGCGTATCCGCGCGTCGCGCGTCGCATCGCGCTTAAATCATACGGCATACAAGATCTCGCGTGTTCTCTTCCTGGCTTACATTACAACTCGTACATCATCGGGTCTTGGCAAGCATTGTGTCGCCGTAGACAGACGTCGGCGCTAATAAATGTCTCGACACGACGAGCGTGTAAATCAAGCCGCCCAACAACCTCAAGCGGCCTCAACGCGCCGTCATGAAACACTTATTATCTCGCATCTGCCAGCTTCGAAACCGTGCGTCATTATCAACCGGTTTGAATTATCGCTCCGCATTCCGATTCGTGTGAATCAAGTGGACTCTCTTAAGGAGCCTCGAACCACACGTGAAGGAACCACAGATTTGATCAGACTCGAACGAATTTATCGATATTGTACATTTTACGACGAGTCATCGATACGCCCTTGATTCTTTGAGATTGTCTCGATCTGAACACGTTGCTTGTTTTTCTTAGAAAAATTAAATTTCTCCGTATAAATAAAATATAAAAAAAAATACACGTATTTAGAAAAATCTATTCTTTAAAATCATATTCTTTAATTTAATACGCAACGTCGCAGTTCGAGAGAATCGAGATGTATAGAGTGATTATCAGATTTTGCGAAAAAAACGCGTGCACGCGAAGTTTTGCCGTCTCTGAGATACTCGTGTTGTTATATCTCTCATCGCGATCGCACGCATGATGGTCCCGTCGTTCTGGTGTTGCATCCAAACTCATATTGTCAATTGACATCGCGCACCGCCCAATCGCACAATGTCGTGTATGGCAATGCATCGCACAATGAAACGCACAAGCCGTTGGAATGTCGGTAAGGCGAGCCTCGACCAGCCCTCGTATTGTTAATAATTGTGTTCATCTGTCGCGATTTCCTCTTGTCCCCTCTCAAGCCCCTCCGAGTCACTCTCACTCGATTCTCAAATATTGCACGGATTAAGTAATGAAAAACCTCTCTACTTCAATTCGATAATAGACAGCAAAGCAGACAGGAACATTTTCTTGTTTCTTTGAATTATTTTGTAAAAAAACAAAAAGACGATTCATTTTGTTCTCTAAAAAAATTTCTCGGGAGAGATAAAACGATTCGCGTAACAGGTGACAAAGAGAAAGTCTTCACGATGACGAGCGATCACGTCGATTTTATTTTAATCCTCACATGTGTTCGTCTCTGTGATTTTTTCCAGTTGGGAAGGTTACGACCCGGTGAGGTGTTGGACTCAAAGGTGAGATTTGTGTTCGCTATAACACAAAGCTTACCTGCTCAAAAAGTCACCATCACCAGCAGTCATCTGTATATTGCATTGTTACTTTTTGTTTTATTACGGTTCCCCGAGTTCTCTTTTGTATTTTTTTTCTGTGCCCACAGTCCCCGTAATTTTTAATCTCATTTTGAGCGACGTTTATTTTGCCCCCTTGCCCTCTACCCTATTGAAAGAGCCCAGCAACTAAATGAGAACTAAAAAACAAAAATACATATTTACCGACAATTTAAGCTCCCAGCGAAAGAGGCAAAAGCAACGTGTTACCGCGGGACGGCAATAATAATATTAATAATAATGAAATAATAAGAACATGGGGATGATAATAATATTACAATAATATTAATAATAATGAAAATAATTTTGCGACGTTTTTTTAACAACAAGTTTTTTTTAAGTTGCTGCTACACTGCTGCTCCTGCTGCTAATGTGCAAATACGCCTAGCGATTTAATCGCAACTTTAATCTCGGTTTAATAATTACATTCGCAATTCACTGATCGCATATAATGATCTGATTTTTTTTTCTCACATCGGAAAACTCCTCATATCGAATCCTCCCTTTCTCCTTAAAAAATCTATCTTATGTGGAAATCCCACAGAATTCACATTTCTCTCTTTTCTCCCTCTCTCTCTCTCTCTGTTTCTCTGTCTCTACATTTGTTTCTATCTCATTTTTTGTTTTTTCACGCACCACACACAGACTAAGTCCGGCCGACCAGGCGCGCTGCAAGAAAAGGAGGTTAGCACAATATCTTTGTTGTGCGTGTTACGTGCATACACATTTATATGTATATTATTTTTATTTTATATACGAGATATACACGTTTATATGTAAAGATACTTCTCTCAATATTTTTATCTTTTTTATTGCGTGCTTCAAATTTAAAAACTGGTACAGGTTTTTGAAGAGTATCCAAAAATGTTTAAATGTATTTAAGAAATAATTTTTTTATAATTTTTATAATATATATATTTTGTAACATATATATTCTTATTTTTTTTATTAAGATACTTGCTGAATTCATCAAAATTATAAACAACTTTTTGGATATTTTATTCGAAACCTGTCTGTGTAAATATTTTGCAAAGAGCAATTCGCGCGTTAGTAAACGCCGATGACGCGCTTTCAGACAATGTTTTTTTACGTACAGATGTCACGCAGATTCTTATGCAAAATAGTACTTTTTTTTTTAAATAAAATGAAAAGGCATATACCGAAAGCTCGTCACGGCTGCGGGAAGGTTGCTTATTAGTTCGAGCGGACACACCTGTACATTTTATGCGGCTAATAGATGCAATTTAGATGCAACTCGTAATGGTGGTAATAAATTGGCATAAATTTGCGTATCAAAAATTAAAACAAATTATTTATTGACATATTTCTTGTCACTTTTGTTTTAGCGAGAAAAAGTTGCTCTTTTTGTATGAAATCTACCACCATTAAAACTCAAGTAGTAAGACTCGATATTAGACCGATCGCAGTAGTAGTTTTTTTTTTTTTCATAAAATTACTTCTAAACCTCTGTTTGACATTTAATAACGGAATCACTTATTTATTGTTTCAAATCACCTACGATTTAAAAATAAATATTCTGAAAATTATCTATTTATTTTACTGTAACTTTGATTATTTCCGCAAATTGTGCACTCTGCTGCGATCGATTTGATAACGATAGCAGTTTGCTCTACGTGTCAGAGATATATATATATATGTGTGAAATAACTTATTCGTGTATAGAGAAATCTATGTATAGGTGTAAACTTCTATCGTGCTCACACTATATATGTTTATATTTATTTATGTGTCAAGTAGATCCGGTTGGGACATAATCTTTTTTGTTTTGTTTTTTTTTTTTTTTTAATCACCACAAATACGATATCGTTATTTTAAGAAGTAGAATTACTTTATGTTTAGATATTATTGTTCTGTGTTCATCGTATTTGTGCGTCGTAAGATTATGTAACGTGCCTTTTTTTGTAAATAATCCTAATCATTGAATTTCCCATTAGACAAGTTATTCGAACGGCGATTTAGTAACGACGTAACGAGGAATAGATCCGTTTACGGCGTAAGCAATCATTTTCACATATTCCAATGTGGTTATCATCAGCACAGTTAAAAATAATCGCTCATTTGTCGTTCACACATTATCCACGTTTCTTTTTATCTCTTTCCCACAAATTTCCATTATCTTTTGATTCTTCCTTTAAAGTATCCTCGTATTTAGATGTACCTTAACATTAATACTAGAAATAAAGAATAGAAATTAAGAGAATATAACACGACGTTTCCTGTCAAAACTTATTATACGAATTATGTTGGACTAGAAGGAATAAAAAAAGAGCGCGATCTTTTCTTATATTTTATATTAATTTTAAGTTAAAGAATTGTTTTCTTTTGTTTGCCTCAAACTCTCGATCAAAAGTTTTGTTTACTCTGTTTCACAAAGTTATCCCTTCTAGCGCAATGTAATGTCTCATCCTGAAAGTCTCTTGACCGACAAGTTTCTGTAAATAATAATTAACTGTATTATATTTTCTCTCAACTTAAAATGTCATTCCACACATGATTCGCACTTTCGCTTTGCGATTCACGCATAAATAACCGTGACAAATGCGTTGGTCACGCACCGAGTGTGTGCATTGGTCGCACAAAAAACATCATACGTTCATAACATCCATAGGAAAATATACATATGTATATACTTCATGTCAAACAAACAATTCCTCATTTGTCTTCACGGTTGAAAAAGCAGGAAGAAGTTTTCAAAAATTGATGACACCGAGGTTATTTAGTTTTATTAAATAAGTTACATCAATTTTTTGAAAAACTTTTGTTCCAGTCTTTTTCAACTTTTTATTCATCCGAATAATACATTCCCTCTTGTGTTTCCGATTACATGCACTGTGTATACTCAAGAGATATTCTCATATTATATTCAATTATTTAAATATTTATTTCGCACACGATATAAGATCATTAGAATGAAGTAGACCTTGAGATCGCAGTAGCCACAAAGCGAAAAAAACTTCCTCCGGAAGTCGGAAACACATCGATTTTCCCATCTTGCTACTCGATGCATCCTGAACGAGAAAAAAACGAGTTGTAGCATTGTCACTAATACCAATGATACTCACTTGATTTTCGTGACTAACAAATGGTAATCTAACGATTGGAAAATATAACGCAGACTAATACGAGAAAATTAACAATTAATTGTAACTAATACGAAAACTTAACACAAAAATAAATGTAAATAAACGTAAGTAATTAATGAATACATATAAATGTACACAAAAAATATACGCGAAATTGCATGAGCTTCAAAGTTTTCAAATCGCAATGACGACTTCCGTTTCAGTACTTTTTCATTACTTGTGATTATTTTTTTCTTCTGCAAAAAGACATACATGTTAAAGAATAACAAAATAATATACCAACTTAATTCTAATTGAAATCAAAGACAGAAGTGAGGAAACGTTCCTTAGAAAATAAAAGAATAATTGATTTAATCATTATACTTCTCTTTAAATATCTATTATTTATATAATTATAACAAATGGTAGTTCACTTTAAAATAGATTGATTTAATAAAGTAAATTTTTCCTTGATTCTGATCTCGCTGAATTATTGGAGATAAAAATTATATTTCGCGTGAAATCACAAGCGGAAGTTGTCGAAAACATCGCGCTTAAAATTTTCTCGCTTTTATTCAAAAGCTTTTCGATACCTATGTTAAATAAATGAAAACGAAGTGTGTACCAAGTTGCTTATATTCTCATTGGAATGACAGCGTCGTCGTCCAAGCACGGCGGACATCAGAAGACCCAGCGTGGCGGACCTCGAGAATAAGATCAATCAGCCTAGCACACCTCTGCGAGATGTCGGACCAGCTGGACCACCCCAGATCGTCGATGTTCAGGAGTCGTACTCCGCCGTCGAAGGTAATTCAATTTCGTTCCTTAAGTGCCTATTATTTTAAAATATTTTAGAACATAACATTATAATTGTGATAAAGATTTTTTTAATCGTATAATTGGGAATATTAAAAAATTTTATTTCATTAACGTAATTATTATACAAATTTTAATGCCGATATTTTGATCAATTTAACGAATAATTTGTTACTTTTCACAGACTCGACGGCGTATCTCACCGTCGCGGTGGAGGGCACGCCCGCGCCAACGTTCAAGTTCTACAAAGGCATCACGGAGATCATCGAGGGTGGCCGATTCAAGTTCCTCACTGATACGGAAACCAACACGATCACCCTCTGCATGAGGAAGACGAAGCCCAACGACGAGGGCACCTACAAAATCGTCGTGAGCAACATCCATGGCGAGGACTCCGACGACTTATCTGTGTATAATAACATGCATTTACATATATGTTCTACATTTTATTTGTATAAATTTTATAACAGACGCCAGTGGCATGGACTTCCGTGCCATGTTGAAGAAGAGAAAGTATCAGAAATGGAAGACAGAAGAGGCCGAACGAGAGAATGTAGATTTGAAAGAAGTGGAGAAACCCATGCCGGCGTTGAAGAAAGTAGAAAGGGTACGTATTCTTGTCCGGAGATTTACACATACACGTACAAATTTTAAGAAAAATAATATTGTACAAAATACAATTTTATATGTTTTTACTTGTAAGATTAGTAAATTTAATTTTTTTTTATAAATTTGTTTATCATTTTTAAGATACTTACAGATTTTTTATGAATATATGAAATTATTTCACGTAACACTAAATTTCAAACGCGAGTTGGATGCGTCTTATTTGCATTCACGATGTGTAATCGCACAAAATTGTGAATGATAGAATGAGATTTCAGCACGTCATTAACAAGCCTGATGTCTTCGTGAATATAAGAACAGGTGACATATTGATGGTATAATATTTTTAACGCTGCATCTCTTAAACTATCCGGTTCTTTAAATCTAAATTCTAATTTACAAAAGAACAAAATAACAATCCGATAATTATATTTTCTGCGAATATCTACGATATGTTTATTTTAATAAAAAAGAAACTAAAAGCTTTTCACGAAAAATATATACTAATAAAACTTTATTCTTATGAATCTAGAACGAAATCACGAATTAACACACCTTTTACAGACGATAAATAAATAAAATTTTTATAGTTTTTAACACACACACAGTTTTTTAATTACACAGAGGATTTTTTATTGAAACATTTTTTAGCACAGTTTTTCCGTCGTACAGCGATTTTCTCGTTGTCAATTTTACGCCGAGACATTATTTTTTGCCACGTTTCATCTTCAAGTACTCCAAATGCGTTTTCTCCTTTTTTTTCTCTTCTTTGTCCACCTCTGTCTCCTTAGTCGCTACAAAACGAGCTACAAGGACCGAGCTGGTTCCAAGATGGCGAGGAGATAGTGATCTTGACTGAGGGTGTGGAGATCCTTCGAATTTCCTTAATCAGGAAGGGTGAAACTAACTGGACCTGGCTCAAGGTTTTTTTTCGAGCAACTTTATACAGTCAACCCCGCAATGACGATGACAGTATGACGATGACGAATCGCTAAAACCGCGTCTAATTTTTTTAATTTTTCATAGTTCTGAAATTAAATCACATACTAATTATATAAAAAAAAATACTAATTATAAGAAAATTAGATTGTCATAGACACTTAGAAATCTCCTTATTTTCGAGATATTTGAAACTTTACTATGCTACGTGAGTTCTCTATTTTCCTCCTCTGCCTCCATTTTGTCTCACACAAAAGTGACGTAACTATCTCTTCTTTATCCTTAATGTATGCATTTTACGTAAATGTATGATTTAGAGTTAATGCTGCACGTACATCTATCCCTCCAGTCGTTTAATCGAAATATATATTACCTTTTCTGACTTGTTAAAAACATTATCAAAATTATTTTTAAATAAGTCGATTTCTTTCGAGAATTGACAAAGTTTATTTGTCATTTTTGCTAATAGCAAGCTGTATTTCATGACATCTATCGTGGGGGCTAGCTGTATATTTTTTTCACATTTCACATCAAACACATTTGTCTATTAACAAGCAAGCGCGATTAACGTGATTAGACAGCCTATCGCTGGCAGAAAGACAGATATGAACTGCCATGCATGTAATTACTTCTCACATTGGCGGAAAAGCATTATCTCTAAACACATAAAAAGTATTCATAAAAAAGATAAGAACTCTGATACGATCGATCAAAAAATGTCGCGGAAAAGTTACGAAAATCATCTTCTCATATTTTACAAAAAGTAGTTTTTAAACATTTGAGACACAATATAAACAAAACAAAAGATCAATAAACGCTACATTTTTTTCTGCAGAATATTTTTATATTTCCTTTTTTCAATTTTCACATTCCTATGTAAATCTCGTCAAATCAGAGTTCTTTGAATATCGGTAATGGCTAATTGTATAAGAGTGGCATTAACCATGATGTGTGTGCCGGGCATGTAGGACATCTTCGACATTCAGCGCAGGCCAAGTTTGCAGGAGCTAATCGTCGACTGGCCAAAACTTACGACACGCGCCAAGAAGAAGGTTCGCGAAATAAAAGTCTTACATAAAAGCAATACACACATCCTCGCATTAGATTCCAAAAGCCAAAAGGAAAACAAAGAGCGAAATTGTCCCGCAAGGCTTTCAATTCCTCCGTGATATTCTGGTTAATTAGCTTTGAAACATGAAAAAACATTTTTATCTTTCGATCAATTTATTTTTGATGTAAAAACACTTAATTATTTTACAATCTGCAAAAAAAGAAACAATAACAAAAAGATAAAGAGAATAAGTGACAATCTTTTGTATTTCAATTTGTGTTTCTATTTATAATTTGCCAGAATATCCGCGCGTGTTCTTTCTTTGAATTGTTCAAACGTTACCCTTGTTTTTGTGAAAAAGACAGAAAAAAACGTGTGTTTACTGTAATACGTCAAAGAGATCAGCTCTTGCGCGATGTGAGCGTATGAAGTAAACTGTAATCGATCTCTTTGTTTTAAACCAGTGTTACGTTAATCCTGATTAAAAATGAACGAATAAATAAAATCCGAAATAGAAGCCAGTCAAACTGTCGTAAGAGTTTTCGATTTATACATATTTGATCGATTGGATTTAATTAACTTAAATGATATATAATTTTCAGACAATTCTTGCAATTATACTTACGATATTGAGAAATTTCTTTCTTTTGGCCTGCGCTTTTTTTTTATAAAATCTTAAAAAATATTGAGAATCTGTAAAACAAAAAGTACAAATATGTAAATTAGTATATGTGTACTTACAAATTGAATCATCCACGCTTAATTGCTTGGCTTAATTCAAACTTAGCCTCACGATCACGCTTATCAACACGCATGTATGGAAAACGCATGTTTTCAAACTAAAACACATAATAATGTAGTTCATTAAGTTTGAAAGCAAATTAGATCACTTGTCTAACATTTTTATCATCGCACTTTGCTCTGTTGAGTTATGTAACTCACTTATATATCTGCAAAATTTATAAAATTGTCAATATGTCAAATGTTAATTAATGTTAGATCATTAACTAAACGTAATATAAAATGTTTTATAAATGATTAAATATTTCAAAATATATGTGCTTACAAATATATATTGTTTTCATAAAACCATATGTTATATATACATGTTATAGCAATAATTTTAATAATATTTTAATGGTGATTTACACACGTGTTACTTGTATAAAGTTTAACAAAAATATAATTATTACAACTGTGTTTAATAATTGTAATAATTGATCATACATAACTCATAATGACGAGTAGCGACAAATATTTTATAAAAGAGTTTACGGAACCAAATAAAATTAAAAGGACTGAATTGTGAACAAGATTGATTTCTCATTGGAAACGATTAGCGAGCAAGATCGACGACCGAGTTTTTCTGAGAAGATGCTGTGAACGCGGATTTGCCTTTTGTTGTTTCTAGAATAGTGGATCGCGTAGGCCATCTCTGGCCGAATTAATTCCTGACTGGCCGATCCTACATCACTTCGTCAAAACGGAGGTTGGACCGATTCTCTCACGTGAATCACAAATATCCCAATATAATCACGTGATATCGACTCTCTGTCTGTCTTTGCCTGTTGCCTCGACAATCTTCAGTCTCTCGACGATCTATCTGAACTTTCTTCCACTCGAGAACTTCGCTCTTTCTTTCTCAAAAATCACTTTCTGCCGAACAAATTAATTATCTCTTCTATTTCCACTTCTATTATTTTCAATTACTCTAATAGACTCTTTTTCCCTTCAATTTAACTTCTCAAAATTGAAGTTACAAATACTCTATGTGTAAAACTATCTTGCATTCTATTGTGACTCGATGTGTAACTATTTTCTTCTAATATTTAATTTCTTTTTTCCTCTTCAGATAAATATTTCTATTTAACGTTTTAGGAAACATTTAAAGAGGGATTTCAATTTGCGATTACAAAAAAAAAATTTTTAATTTAATATACGCATGTATTTATTTATTTTCATATTTTACTAGCATTATTTAAATATTTAACAATTTCTTGTTTTTAAAAGTGATTATACAAAAGTTATATTATAATTGGAATCTCTGAAATTGTGTTACGTTTTTTTCTTCATCGATGTCGTATCTAAAATGTGTCAAAGCAGCGCCTTCTCCAGCCACTATCTTGCTCGAATAATGACGAGTACTTTTTTCATCTTTTTTTCGAGGAAATTTTATCCACTATTCTTCTTTTCTTTTTTTTCTCAAACACCGTTTAACATCAGTCTTAACAGTAGTAAGCATGACAAGTCATAGCTTAAAAAAAAAAAAAAAACGAACAACCTCGACTAGCTCAATGAACAATCGATTGAGCTTTTCGTAACAACCTTTTTCAATAGAATCTTTTTTCTAGAGTTTTTTTCCGAAGTATTCACGAAGACGTCTTCGTCTTCATTTATTTTTGTCGTCTCTTTCTCGCCCTCCGTTCTCCTACTTACTCGGAGAGGCGTTCCAGTTTTCGATTTTTCTACTGAATTTTCCTGCTAACTTTGCTGCATCGCCTAGCAAAGATCGCTGTCGATGTTGAACGATATACTGTTGGATAGATTTATCGGTAATTTTTTCGCGAACACAAGTCCACGACTGATCGGCGATCTCTCTTTCGCAGAAACAAGAAAGCTTCCTGAAGCCACTGGTGGATCAATATGCGAAAGAAGGCAAAGACAAGAAGGTTGTCTTCGAGGCAAACTTTTCGAAACCGAACTGCAAGCCGAAATGGTTCTTCCGAAAGGACGTAAGTAATTGAAGAAAATAATTATGTGCAAAATAATTCAAACACATTTCTCGTAACGTGCTTGTGAAAAAAACAACGAGAAAAAAGGATAAAAATCGTTAAGATTTCCTGATGAATAATTTTCTGCGTGTGTGTGTGTGTTATTCAGGAATTGTTCCCGTCGGCGAAGTATAAATTCAAGAACGAAGAAGACTGCTACCAGCTTATTATCAGTGGACCGAAAGTCGAAGACACTGGAAAATACACGATTGAAATTTCTGGTGTATCAAGCACAGGCTTTCTTAATGTAGATGGTAAATAAATCTCTCGTACTTCTTAAATAAGAGAAGTTCGACTCTCTTGTTTCGAGACCAAATAAGATTTTACAAATTTCACAAATTTCAGAACCCGACCCGACGTACACTTTCACAAAGCCGTTGTCCAAGAAGACCAGCGGTTTCGCCAAGCACGAGGCTTACATGGAATGTACAGTCAGCTCCAACTTGGCGCAAGTCTCCTGGTATAAAGGCAAAACGAAACTCGAGGTAATTTTTTTTATCGAACATGAAAAGTAGATCTGACATTTCTTGATGTTACCGCACTTTTTGATGCGTGCTTCAGGATGGAGAACAATACAGTATTTCTAAAGACATGTCAGGCGTGTGCCGGCTTACCCTCAAGAGCGCAACCCTCGAAGATAGTGGCGAATATAGTTGCAAGATAAGTAAGCAGACAGACAAGACCGACACTGTTCTTACAATAGTCGGTGAGTATCTTTTTGCAATCAAAATTAAATTTAAATTAATTATAATATTTTCTAGCGCCATTTTATCAAAACTACAGAGCACTCGCATAAATTTAATGACGACTTTTCTCTTCAGAATATCCTTACAAGTTTGTCAAAGTATTGAAACATCAGCAACTGATAGAAAAAGAGACACTGACCTTGTTGTGCGAACTGGACGACGCCGCGGGTGAAGTTCAATGGTTCAAGGGAGATCAAGTAATCACGTCTGACAAGAGGTATGTTTCATTAAACAAACCTTTCAATTTTTTACACAGTAGTTTCTTTCACACTTTAAGAATTTCTTTATTTAAATAAATTCTGCACTACCAGGGTACAAATTAAAGAAGATGGTAGAAAACGCAAGCTTGTCATTAAAGATTGCAAGGTCACTGATGCTGGACTCTACTCCTGCGTGAGCAACGCCGACAAGACGGAAGCTGAAATTGTGATAAATTGTAAATAAAAAAATTATTTGCACTCGCATCTTCTCAATTTTTTTCATTTTCTTAAAATATATTACATATCTTTCTCTGTAACTGCAGATGCTAATCGTTTCAACAAGAAGTTGAAGGACACCGTCGCGGTTGAGAGAGAAAAGTTGGTGTTGGACGTCGAACTTCAAGACCAGACCGCACCGGCTATATTCTACTTTAATGGCGAGAAGATAGAACCCAACGAGCGAGTAGAGGTCAAGAATCTGGGTGGCGGTAAACATCAGTTGGTGTTCAACAAGGTGGAGATGTCGGACGATGGTGAAATTATGTGCGAGAGCGGTCAGTTAACCAGCAGTTGCAAGCTGACCGTGAAGAAGGGCGAGAGCAAGCCTATCGTCGACTTCCCCGACAAGGTCGAAGGACCCTGCAGTGCGCCGCTCATCTTTATCGTGCCTTTCAAAGGTAATATTTTATACTCTATAGTCTCTGTACACGATTTTATGAAATTTAATAGAAAGTATAGCAGCTGATGCAGTGAATTCTTGATTGTAAAATGTAAAATCTGTCCTTGTAAAGTCGAGGGCACCAAGCAAAGTCAAGTGGAAGCGAAACTGATGAAGGACGGCAAGGCATTGCCTCTCAAGGACGTTGAAATCGTCGTGGGCGAAGATAAGGTCACGTACAGGATCAAGAAACCGCAGCGTGAATCATCTGGAATCTATCAGATAAAGATCGGTAACAATCAAGGTGAAGAAGTGAAGGATGTGAATATTGTCATGCAAGGTTTGTGTCATATCGAGACAACGTGGTTTTAAAACAATCTTGAATTTTTATATTTTTTCTTATTTGTGAATTATTCTTCATAGACGTTCCATCTCCACCGTTGGATGTCGAAGTCAACGAGATCTTCCAGGATTCCTGCGTCGTGTCGTTTAAACCGTCCAAGGACGACGGCGGCGCACCTATCACGAAGTATGTCATTGAACGTCTCGATCTCAGTCTGAAGTCACAGTGGGACAATGTTGGTGAAGTCGCGCAGGGTGAAAAATGCGTTTACAAGGTCACAGATCTCGTGGCGAAGAGAGAATACAAATTCCGCATACGGGCTGTGAACAAACTCGGTTCCAGTGAGCCGGCGATGTTTGCCAAGCCCGTTTTGGCCAAGGATCCATGGGGTAAGTTTTTTTATGCGACTTATTGTTTCGCATTGACGTAAAAATGTCAAGAGAGAGATAAAATGACGAACAAAACTATTCTCGTGTTTTTCAGATGAACCCGGCAAACCCACGAACGTCGACGTAACCGATTGGGACAAAGATCACGCGGATCTGACATGGACGAAACCCGAGAACGACGGTGGTGCACCGATCACTGGTTACATAATCGAATACAAAGAGAAGTTCGGTAAAGAGTGGGTGAAGGGCAAGGAGATCGAGGGCGATGTGTCTCAGGCGACCATTGACGGTCTGAAAGAAGGTACACAGTACGAGTTCAGAATACGAGCAGTGAACAAGGCTGGTCCTGGTGAACCGTCCGACGCTACGAAACCGATTATCGCCAAATGCCGATTTGTCAAGCCGTACATTGTCGGCGACGGCCTCACGAACTTGATCGTCAAGAAGGGCCAGGTCATTAAGTACGACATCAAATACGCCGGTGAACCAGAACCGGAAGTGCACTGGTTCCTAGGTCAAAAAGAAATTGTTCAGGACGCGGCTGAAAGGATCACAATCGACAAATACGAGAGGAATACCGTGTTGACAGTCAGAAGGACCACTAGACCTGATTCCGGAAAGTACAAACTGGTGCTAACAAACAGTTCCGGCACCTGCGAGAGCGCCGCTGATGTCGTCGTTCTCGGTAAGTTCAGTGATATCACGTGTAGTAGTGGTTGTATTCCAGAAATATATCCAGACTTTCTTTAGATAATTTTTAATTAAATGTTTCTTTTCTGCAAAACTCTCTTATAAAACTTAAAAAAATCTTTGTAATAATATTATTTTTTGTGTTTTTTTAGACAAACCTTCGATTCCGCAAGGACCGCTCAAAGTGGAAGAAGTCCGTGCTGATCACGTTAAGGTCAAGTGGGATAAGCCAGAAGACAACGGCGGTACCGATATCACGGGTTATGTATTGGAAAAGATGGATCTGGAAACTGGACGATGGATTCCAGCCGGAGAAGTCGGTCCGAACGAAAAGACCTTCACATTTTCTGGACTGACACCCAAGAAGAAATACAAGTTCCGCGTCAAAGCGGTCAATAAGGAAGGCGAATCCGAACCGTTAGAAGTCGAAGAAGCGATTCTTGCCAAAAATCCTTATGGTAAGGAAATGAAACTTAAATGTTTCATATTATTAATTGCAATATTTTTATAAAATTTTATAAATTTTGTTTAATAGACGAGCCTGGCAAGCCTGGCAAGCCAGAAATCTTCGACTATGACAACGTCAGCGTGTCGCTGAAGTGGGAAAAACCGAAGAGCGACGGTGGCAGACCGATCACACACTACACCGTCGAGATGAAAGACAAATTTGCCGCCGATTGGATCGAAGTGGCCAAGACTAACGACGCTACTCCCGAGGTTAAAGTTGAAGACCTTAAAGAGAAAATGGTGTATCAATTCCGCGTTCGTGCTCATAACAAAGCTGGACCCGGTGAACCTAGCGATCCTACGGATAACCATCTTTGCAAGCACAGGAACTGTAAGATGAAATCTAATATATATATAATATATTATTTTTTGAAATAGTGAAATTTTTGAAATAGTGAAAATAAAGCGAAATTCTTCTTAAATCTAAAAAATAATTTTAGTGAGACCGAGAATCGATCGAACCAACTTTAAATCGGTCATCATCAAGGCCGGCCGTACCCACAAATGGTCTGTGGACGTATCTGGTGAACCTGCGCCGGAAACAAGATGGATTTGGAGAGACAATATCCCATTGACCAATACCGAGCGTATCAAGATCGAAAATGTCGAGTATCACACGGATTTCTCTATCATTAATGCGATGCGGAAAGATACTGGAAAGTACACCCTCGTCGCCGAGAACGCTAACGGCAAAGATGAAGAAACTGTTGAACTCACAGTACTTGGTAAGCATAATTCAAAAATTTCTGATAAATATTGATTTAACGTGACTCTATTAAAAAAAAAAAAAAAAAGAGTTCTACTGTCATGTTTAAGAAGATAGTCTTAACAGCAACATTTGTCTCTGCAGGAAAACCAAGCGCTCCCAAAGGACCTCTGGAGGTCAGTGATGTCACCAATACCACAGCCAAGGTGAAATGGGAAAAGCCGGAGGACGACGGTGGTGTGCCGATCAAAGAATACGAGATTGAAAAGATGGACACAAAGACCGGCAAATGGGTCAGAGTGGGCAAAGTGCCTGGAAACTCGCCCAATACGGAATTCGAGGTAACCGGCTTGAATCCCGGAAGCGAATACAAGTTCCGTGTGACGGCTGTCAACGACGAGGGCGATTCGGAGCCTTTGACGAGCGAGCGCGGCGTCGTTGCCAAGAATCCGTATGGTATGTTGATGTTTTTATATTAAAAAGGATCAAGAGAAAAAACAGAACCGAACAAAACTTTATAAATAAATTCAATCACATAAATGTAGCAAATTACGAATATATTTAAATAATTATTTTCCAGATGAACCTCTGAAACCTGGAACTCCCGAAATTACCGATTACGACAACGAGTCCGTGAGTTTGAAATGGGCTCCGCCCGAATTCGACGGAGGAGCGCCGATCGAGAAATATATCATCGAGAAGAAAGATCGGTACAAGCCTGACTGGGAGAAGGCGATCGAAGTGCCTGGAAATCAACTCGAGGGCAAAGTGCCGGATCTGAAGGAAAGGGGCGAATACCAGTTCCGTATCATTGCCGTGAATAAAGCTGGACCGTCGCCTCCGTCAGACGCGTCGAAGATGCAGATTTGCAAGCACAAAGCTCGTGAGTGTCTATCTCTCTCACAACCACAGTTTATTAATTACTTATATCTATATTCCTGAGTTTTGCGCAAAATAGTGTTTTTACAGTAATAAATCTTTTCACAAAAAAAATAACTTTGTTTAATTTAGTGAAACCGAGAATCGATAGAACGAACTTAAAACCGATCGTTGTACGAGCTGGAAAATCTGTCAAGTACGACGTGGACGTACGCGGTGAACCGCCACCAGAAATTACGTGGTACCACGTCGGCAGTGAGGTGAAATCCGGTGAGAACATCGAGATCGTTAACGTTGACTACAACACCAAACTCAGCATCACCGATAGCGTGCGCAAAAACACTGGCTTGTGGAAGATTAAAGCTGTCAATCCTCATGGCGAGGACGAGGCTGAAGTCGAAATTACGATATTATGTGAGTAAACAAATGTATATATTATATATATATTTACTGAAAAATTCCTTTTTTAAATAAACTAAAGATAAAAGTTTTCTCTCTCTTTGAAGTCCAAAGTATATATTATTGTATATGGAAATATTTTTTCTTTACAATTACTTTTTTTCTATGTAGCGGCTCCTGGAAAGCCGAAGGGACCGCTCAAAGTGGCGGACGTTACAAAGAACGGCTGCAAACTCAAATGGGGCAAGCCGGAGGATGACGGTGGCAAACCGATTACCGGCTATCAAGTAGAGAAACTAGACAAATCAACTGGCAGATGGATACCCGTGGGCCGAACCACGGATACTGAAATGGACGTAAAAGGTCTTCAAGAGGGACATGAATACGAGTTTAGAGTGAAGGCTCTGAACGAGGAAGGTGAATCGGAACCGCTCGTGACGGACGGTTCCACGCTTGCGAAGAATCCTTATGGTGAGTTTAATTTCTTAAAAATATGTAAATTGATAAAAAAGTTGTATATTAGAAAAATATTCTACGATATTAAATATTCCTACATTTATAATTGCAATGTTTTTTTATTAGATGTTAGCGGCAAACCTGGCACACCGGAATTTGAAGACTGGGATGTTGATCGCGTTGATCTCAAATGGGAACCTCCCAAGGACACCGGCGGTGCGCCGATCACTGGCTATATCATCGAAAAGAAAGAGAAACCTTCATCACAATGGGAAGAAGCTCTTGTTACCGATTCGCCTCAACCGAAAGGTCGTGTCACCGGCTTGAAAAAGGGTTCCACTTATCAGTTTCGTGTTCGTGCTGTTAACAAGGCCGGACCGTCGGAGCCCAGCGACCCGACCAAACCGCACATTGCAAAAGCAAGATTCCGTGAGTATCTCAACTTGTTAAACGATTAATTCTCAATATCTCCTGTTGTATATTATAAAACAATTATTACAAGACACAATTATATTATTTTTTATAGTCAAACCGCGCATCAATCGTGACAAGCTTCAGACAATCAAAGTTAGAGCGGGTCAACTGGTGAAACTGGAGGTTGATGTCGAAGGTGAACCTCCTCCAACCGTTACGTGGAGCTTTGCAGGCACGCCTCTTCAAACCGGAGCCAACGTTAAAATCGATAATGAAGATTATCTTACCAAGATTCAGTTGACGAATACCAGTCGCAAGTTAACTGGTAAATACACTATTAAGGCTGTGAACGACTCCGGAGAAGATGAGGCTGACGTAGAAATTAATATTCTCGGTAAGTAAATAAAAACACATAAGCATATTTTCTTTGTTATTAAATAAAAAATTTGTATAATAACTGAATTTATACACTGTTTTGATTAATAATTTTACAGACAAACCTGGAAAACCGGAGGGACCGTTAGAAGTGACAGATGTGCACAAAGAGGGCTGTAAGTTGAAGTGGAATAAGCCAAAGGACGATGGTGGTCTTCCTCTGTCCAGCTACTTGGTAGAAAAGATGGACGTGACAACAGGTCGTTGGGTACCAGCCGGTATCGTGGATCCTGAAAAAACTGAGCACACGATTACTGGTTTGGAACCCGGCCATAAGTACGAATTCCGGGTGAAGGCTGTGAATGAGGAAGGAGAATCGGAACCTCTGCAGACCGACGTTGGCATCGTAGCCAAGAATCCATATGGTATAGTATTTCAATCCCAATGTCAATTTTTACACACACACACACACACACACACAAGATTATCTATCTTTAATAAATAATTTTACGTATATTCTCTAAGTAATAATTAATAAAATATGATTAGGAATATAAGATATTTTTAGTTAGTGGATTAGTTTATTTAAAGAATTTTAAACTCTATATAATATTTCTTATACCTAAATATTTGTTTGAAGTTATTCGAGAAAAACAATAGTTTTCATGTGTTCTTTGAAATGTTTCAGATGCTCCAGCGGCGCCTGGACTTCCAGAAATTATTGATTGGTCGGAAAATATGGTGAAACTCAAGTGGGAGCCACCGATAAGAGACGGTGGGGCACCAATTACCGGATATATCATTGAAATGAAAGACAAGTTTGGCACTAACTTTGTCAAGGCAGCTGAAGTAGAAGGACCTATATGTACTGGCACAGTTCCGCGTTTGGAAGAAGGCAATCAGTATCAATTTAGAGTACGCGCCGTCAACAAGGCTGGTCCTGGCGAACCTAGCGAAGCCACCAATCCACACACTGCTAAAGCTCGGTGGTGTGAGTGTCATCTTGTTTTACCAAAACTTACGACTTTTGTTAGAAAAGATAAAACATACAAAAATATCACGTTATAAAATTTATTTTTTTACAAAAGAAATTTATTGATAAAAAATTTATATTAAATTTAAAAGATTTCTTTATCAGTGTTGTTTTTAATTTTTCAGTGAAACCGTACATTGACCGCACGAACTTGCAACCCATAACGGTGAAGGTCGGTCTTACTGTGACTCTAGACGTGAATATAATCGGTGAACCTCCGCCAAAAGTCACTTGGATCTTTAAAGACAAAGAACTCGAATCGGACGATACGATACGAATTGACAACATTGACTATAACACCAAGTTCTTTATCCTAAAGACTAAACGAGCACATACCGGCAAGTACGTGATTAAGGCAAAGAACGAAGTTGGTGAAGACACCGCCGAGGTAGAAATCACTGTCCTCGGCAAGCCTAGCAAACCAAAGGTACTTTGACGTTCTTAACGTGATGCATGTGCGTTAATTTATTTACATTTATTTATAATTTGTTTTTATTCTTCAGGGTCCATTGGAGGTGTTTGATGTTAACAAACATGGTTGTAAACTCAAATGGGACAAACCTGAAGACGACGGCGGCTCACCGGTCGAGTATTACGAGATCGAGAAGTTGGATCCTCTCACGGGTCAATGGATACCCTGTGGTCGCAGTGCAGAACCAGAAGCGACCATAACCGGATTACAAGAGGGCAAGCCATACAAATTCCGCGTGAAAGCTGTCAATAAAGAAGGAGAATCCGACGATTTAGAAGCAGATAAATCAATCATAGCTAAAAATCCGTTTGGTATGTTTTAAATGCTTCAAATTTTTTGTTTATTAATTTCAGTGAATTAAGTTTTGAGAAGTAATATATTTTTTTTCAATCACCAAACACGTAATTTAAGTGCAACTTTTTTTTATTCCAGACGAACCGGGCAAACCTGGTCGACCAGAACTTAAGAACTGGGACAAAGACTTCGTCGATCTTGAATGGACTCCGCCGAAGGACGACGGCGGTGCGCCAATCGAGAAATACATTGTACAGATGCGGGACAAAGAAGGTAGACAGTGGATAGACGTTGCCAAAGTTCCTGGAGATCGTACGGTTGCCAAGGTAACCGACGGTATTCAAGAAGGTCACGAGTATGAGTTCAGAATCGTGGCGGTCAACAAGGCCGGACCTGGCGAACCTAGTGACACGTCGAAGAGCGTCGTTGCCAAGCCTCGATTCTGTAAGTACAATATTTTATTTGTGAATTCTAATAGATTTTGAATATTGTCATTGTAATTAATCATCACTTCAAGTTCACATATATAAGTTTTATAACATTGTTTTCTTGCTTATAGTGGCGCCTCGTATCGATCGCAAGAATCTACAGAAGAAAGTCATGCGAATTGGCCAAATGCTGCGAATGGAAGCCGATATCAAGGGCGAACCGCCTCCAGTTGTCACGTGGAAACTTAAAGACGTGACGTTGAAGAGCATGGATCGTCTTAAAATCGAAAATGAAGACTACCATACTACGTTCATTCTCAACAAACTTCAACGCTCGGACACCGGCACTTATACTGTCATTGCCAAAAATGACAGCGGCACTGATCAAGTCGATGTCGAACTTCAGGTGCAGCATTTCGCTAAAATCGCTTGAATTAAAAAAATGTGTCGTTTAAAAACTTAAAATAAAATTATAAAATGAGACGTTATTACATATTATTTGTAATTAAGCGTGTTAAAATATGCTTCATTGTTATTCTGCAGGTATTGAGCAAACCAAGCAAGCCGAAAGGGCCGCTCGAAGTGTCCGATGTGACGGCCGAAGGTTGCAAACTTAAATGGGACAAACCTGACGACGACGGCGGTGAGCCGGTTGATCATTACGTTATCGAGAGGATGGACGTGGACACCGGACGTTGGGTGCCATGCGGCACCAGCAAGACACCGGAGGCTGACGTGTCCGGGTTGAACGAGGGCAAAGATTACTTATTCCGTGTCAAAGCTGTCAACTCCGAGGGCGAATCCGAGCCTCTGGAAACATCTATTCCAACAACTGCCAAGAATCCTTATTGTAAATATATAG
>QVNV01022628.1:0-29590 GCA_014825455.1 Pseudomyrmex pallidus | reverse complement strand
TTTCTTTAAAAAAAGTGCGCGTATACACGCTTTGCTCGGCACGAATTACCGCAGGTAATTACGTTCTGCTACAAAGTGATAAAATAGTAATTATCATTATATCGGAAGTGATCACGCGCATATTAAGTCGGCGATCGTTACTCTAGAGTTACGCGTTGTAAAACGCTGTTTAAAGCAGTAATTTTCCTGTTAAAAAAAAATTAAATTCACGCGCATAATTTAATTTATTATAACGCACACACAAATGGCGAGTAAAAACGGTTCAATTAATCTTGTAGATTGATACTCTATGTCGACAATGAGACGCAAACGGCGAATGAAAACGGCTCGATCAATCTTGTAGAAATTTGCGACATACAAATGGTTTTTTTTTTTTTAAATAGATGTCTGCGTTTATTTATTGCTACCTCGTGAGAAATGTATACACACACAGCCGAGCGAGATAAGCCGTGAATTTTGGTTGAGCACTCGAGATTGCACGCGACGCACAACCGGCACTCATCGGCTTCCGTTCGACTGTTTCGGTCGCGTTGCTGTCTCGCCGTTTGTCTCTTCGTGAAAAGGTTCTTCTCACACGTTTGACATTACTCGTATTGTTAAAGGCGGCTTCGACGTTTACAACATCGAGACGGCGATGCCAAAGATCGACCTGGACGCGATCGAGTCGCATCTCAGAGCTGCTCGTGAGGAGGAACGTCGGGTGAGTGAATGAATAATTCAATTTTTTAATGTTATTATTAGAACCACGTACTGATGTTTTTTTTTTCGTGTGAATAATAATCCCGCAAGGGGTCAATGCTGCGTGTGTCATATTCAATTCGTCCCACACGGAAAAACGGGGTTTCTATTGATTTTCGATACTTCGTTTCTCTCGCAAAGGAAACTTCCTAAATTAAGCTTAGCTCTCGCGCGAGTTGAATGAAAGTCTACGGTTCATTCACACACATCCCACTTGTTGTATTCCAATATTCCATCCGGTTATCAACGGCTCTCGAATATAGGTTTATTCAGCAGCAAAAACACCGGAGGGAAAGAGAGAGAGAGAGAGAGCGTCTGCAATTTCGAGTGTCTAAGTGTTTCGCATCGTATGCACTTCGCGGAGGCATCTGTAGGCGGACGTGTACGTGCGTATGTAGGTCTTATATTTATGATACGAGAACTTGGAGCGGATGTACGTACGGCAAAACTTACTCCAGAAGGTCATCACGAGATTTTAGATTTTTCTAACACATTGATGTAATTTTTCTTCGAATCGAACTTATCAAATTTCAGCAACAACTTCAAACATGATTGTTATTATTCAAGACAACAATAAGAGATGCGGCAATATTTTAACGCGCGCGCGCGCATTGATTAATGTTGGCGCGCGATTGATACACTTTGACACGATCGATGATTTCAAGCGAGGAAATCATCAGTTTTTTTTTTGCATACGCAGTTCAGTCGCTGTTCTCGACGTGGCAACGAACTTTGCCCGATCTGAATCGAGAATGTTGCTGCATCGCGCACCAAATGTTGAATACCCAGAGGTCAGAAGTCACGCATGATCGGTCAACCGAAACTCTCTTTATGCGCACGACCCCTACGAAGATGATTTAACGATCTTTTGTTGCAACGACGTTGAGAGGATGTAGTTTCGCGTAGCGCATCAAATTTGCTAAGCGCCTCGGCTGCAGCGCCTGTGTTATACATTTATATAATTTTCACTTGATAATGCGATTGTGCAAATTGAGTGTGTGACTTTCTACTTCGTACGTCTAATTACCACGTGGCGAAACACGACGTGATGTTGCACAATTAGCGCACACGTTGTTTCAATGGGGGAAAAAAAACACGAGTTGAACAACAATAGCAAGGACAAAAACACTTTCCTGTTACTTGATTCGCCTTAACTTTGTTTTTTTGACTTTTCTTGAATATTTAAATATAAAATTCTCTTTTTTTTCAATAAAAAATATTTGCAAAATCGATACTTGCAATCTCTCGTTCAGTTTCGTTTTTTGTTAATTTTTACTTTTTTACCGCAAACTTGTTAAGAGTAAAATCGCATCTTATTTTTCTTTGCGTTCTCCAGGAAGGGGAAATGGTAGAGGAGGCCGAGTTATCAAATTGCCCGAGATATCAAGTTATACCAGTCGTATAACGTAATGTACAACGTCGGACTACAATGAAAAGCCGAGAGAACGGTGTATCGTGTATCAAGTTCTTCACTGTGCTCGAAACTCCCGAACGCGCGCGATCTCTGGACTTATACCAATATACAATCCGCTATCGGATCCCATTCATTCCGCAAAGCCATTGTGATCGCTGCTCCGAACACGCGCGCACGGTATCGGGTACAATACCTTCCATTTTCCGCGGCGAATTGCACGAAACGCGGCCGACACGCACAAGTCAACATACACAACTCTCCGGTGTCCAACACTTTCACCGAGAGTAGTCTCCGTGAGAAGCCTTCCTAGGCCCGGCTAGACAGAGGCCCACCTCCACGACTGCCCACCACCATTCAACGCCTCCTTCGCGGCCAGCACACCTTGACGAGAGATCTCGCTCGGGTTTCCTTGCAGTCTCGTGCCGTCTTCGTTTCTCGCGAGTGCCGAGTCTCGTGACTCGTCTTCAGGGTCGGCCTTGGTCGATCGACGACTCCCTTTCTAGATCACGCGGATCTCTGCCGCGCGTTGAGTGAGAAAGCAAGTTCGCGAAAAGAAAGCGGTGATAGAACCGAAGAGTTTTTGAAATAGGAACAATTTTATTTGATTCGACTCGCTTGCGATATAGGGGCGCGGTATAAAAAAAAAAAAAGAACAAGCGCGAGACGAGCGAGGGTGCGCGATTATGGGCAGCAGCAACAAGTCGCGCAAACACTACAAGAAGGATTCGAGATTCGTCACGGATCTCTACACGTTCACCTACGACGACTTCGATCTTGTAAGATCGGCGCGAAGAACCGAAGGGCGACAGAGCGTAAATGTTAATTCCGTAGATTGTGCAAATAAAATCTGGACGATACACCGCAGTCAGTCGGAGAAAGACGCGAGATTGCGAACGAAAGTAATATCAGGACGACGAAAAACTAGTTCTGTGACTTGGGCGGTTAAGAATGTCCGATAGTTGTCGGCATTTCACTCTTTTTCGTTTCAAGCAATAGATTTCCAAGTGAGACACACCGCTTGTTGCGGTAATGTCGAGGCGTAATAGCGTTTTCCGCGAATCTTACTTCGCAACTTCGTTATTTCGCAGTTTGGACTTTCTTCTCTTCGTGCACACGCGCAACAATATTTGCGCTTCGAAGAAAAATTCAAGAGAAATTCGCGCGAGAAAATAACTTGGGAAAATCACGCTTTGTGGTGGTGTCCTGTTTTTAGAAAAAATATATTCTACAGACGAGAATAATAGAATTTTTTCTTTGTAATGTGTCGCGAAAATTTCAATTTTTGTAGTTGCAGAATACAGGAAATAAAGAATTTGCAGAATTTAATTTCACCGTTGCTGTTCGCTTGCATTATCGACGTTTTTTTTTTCGCGCTTGTCCTTGCGTAGCCGCGAAACGACGTTTATTGCGACGCGATTAATATTCCGGTCAACGGTCAAAAAGCGGAAACGTTACCGCAAACGTTTCCAGTGCGAGAGATACACCGGTTTAAAAATATGCACTGCTAAAATTACAAAAACAACAGTTTTCTATAAAATTTCAACGTTCAATTGTATCGCACAGGAGGAACATCTAAATGTCATCATTCTCTGGAAATCGTCGCTCTTCTCACGCGACCTACTGTAACACGTGCGGAATGCGTCTTGTTATCGCACATATGTCAAGGTTCGAACTTAATTATTCGCGCGATCTCGAATCCTCGAATTCCTGTTGGGAGTTCCTCCCATTGAGGGAGGAAGTTCGATGAACCACGTACGATTCGGCACGGTTCCGGACCGAAGCACGCGTGAAAGTGGGTCACGGAAGTCGCGCTGTTAACGAACAAACAGATTTTAGCGTAGAAGAAGCCGTGGCGTCTTCCTGTCACACGCGGATCGCGTTAGTAGGTAGATTCGAGCTCGAGATATCGTCCGACATTTCTAGTTTAGTTACGTTTAGCACATCCTGTCCACGCTGGACTTAAAGAAATACAGTTGCGTGGTTACAATTAGATCAAATCGATTTAATTAAAGATAAAGTAAATGTGGGATACACATCAAAGCGATTGTAATTTTTTATCTGATATCGGAAATCAAAGCTAGTTGAAACTTCATAGACTTTGCAATAACCGTAATTAATTTTCATTGAAAGATCTCCTCCAAGTAAAAGATAAAAGTAATATTTTTTTAAATATTTTTTAAATATAAATTCTAAAACGATATTTGTGTATTAAAATTAAAGACTGCAGTGTTTTATAAAATTTTTTATGCTTAATAATTTATTTTTTAGTAAAACCTCAAGGATATATTTTTTACGTGTGCGTGCACGCACATAATATGTGAGAAATATGTATCTTGTTGTTTTTTTTCTTTTGTCACATCTACGGAAATCTCTCTGTCACCCTTCGCAAGACGGCAAAAAGTTAATATCGCTAATGCCTCATCGCGTGTATTGCGTTACGTTATGAAAGTGGAAAGCGTTAATTTGTGTGGCGCCAGGATGACGACAAAGAAGCAACCGCGGAAACGAATGAGCCGTCGGAGCCGCCGCCGGCGAGAACTGTGGCGATCGACAAAGCGAAAGAAACGAAGGAACGGGAAAGGGAGGATCTTATCACGCGATTCGACAGAATCGTGCGCGGAGAGCTTAACGATGACCTGCAGGTGTGAATTGACTTGATAAACGAGCGCGAGTACAAACGCAAAGGTTTAAAGAGAGAGTAGAAACTGTGTGTGAAAACGTTCAGCGCACAAAAAGATTCATCGACATGTACATAATTCACCGGAATCCGTTAATTATCCATAATAGAGATTCTGGAAACGTTGTATAATCCTCTTTTGTTTGCAGCGACGAAACGATCGCGAGGAAATCAGACGAAGACTCGCGATGGGGCCTGATGCCGAGGATTTGCGCGCCGAACGCGGACGAAAACCGAGTCTTCAGTCACGTCTTCAGAGTGGTTCGTACCTACATATAGATTGTAGAATCATCTTTCGTTTTCTTTAAGAAAATATAAATTGAGGTATAAATTAATTGTACAGCAAAAATTAACATCTGATATTGATACATGACTTTGTTGTCTTGTGCAGGAATGAATCTTCAGATTTGCTTCATGAACGAAACGTCGTCGGACACCGAGTCTCCGGGATCGGAGAACGACGTCTCGCCCAGATCGACACCCACGTCCCTCAGCTCGAAACAAATAAGCGGGAAGCAGCATGCGAGGCCGCAGGTGCTGAGTCTCCCGTCTCTGAGACTCGACTCGATGAACTCGACGCCGCCGGTCGACGAGGCGGACTTCTTCGCGCGACAGGCCAGGCTGCAGACCGAGGCGCGGATGGCTTTGGCCCAGGCCAAGGAAATGGCGCACATGCAGATGGAAGTGGAGAGGCAGAGGCTGAAGCAGAGTCCCATCACCGAGATAGTGCGATGTAGCTTGGAAAAAGTCAGTAGAGCTCCAAGTTGATGATAGACTGAAAAAAAACTTTATTTTCAGAATTTGAAATATATTGAATCATACTCCATGACTCTTGAATCTTGATTTGTTTTTGTCAGGTTGGTGTCCAGCTGGGAGAAGACAGACGCAGGTTGTCGCGAGTGATTCTCACGGAGCTCAACGTTGCGCAGCTGCAAGTAGTCGCGAACGATCTGCACGCGAGAATCGCCGCGCTGAACGAGGCGCTTGTTGAAGGACTCCTGAGGAGAGACGATTTGCACATGGAGCAAGACTCGATGCTCGTGGACGTGGAAGATCTCACTCGATACTTGTACGTTCGTTTAAAAACTTCAATTTGAACATCTTGCTTGTGTATGTGGAGAAATCCTTGAAATATCTTGAAATAATGAAACTTTGCAACGGTATTTGATAACGTCGTGCAAAAATAATTACATACAATAAACATAACATCTGTTTCTGCAAGTAAAAAAAAAAAAGAAATATTGATAATTTGTTCACGCGCAGAGGTGCCAAGCAGGAATCGTTGAAGAAGAAGCAGCAGAGCATGCAGCAGGCGGCGAATCGGAACAATCAGCAGTCCGCTCCAGCCCCGACGAAGCTATTGATGAAGCCGAAGCTGACACATCTGAATCGCGGTCTGGTCGCCCTTGTGAGGAAATAATCCTTCGCTACGAGACTACGCAGTCTCGTCGGAAATTGAACTCCGAGCGAAACGAAACATCACGGACAATCTTATACGGATGTGAAGAAACATAAAGGAAAGAAACCTTCGAGAAAGAAAATTGAGAAAATTCCTTCTTTTCAGAAAGGAAGATGAAGAGAGAAACCCCTTCGAAGAAACGTTCGGGAAAGAAGAGGTTCTTCGTGAATGAAGACCCTTTACAGAAGAAACCGTGAATTGATTGCGCCGTGGTGTGCGTGCTCGGAAACTGACGCTTGTAGACGGTTATTATCACAACTTCGATAACGGTGAAGTCGTGTTCGTTCCCGCTGTTCTCTAGCAAAGGGGGAAGCGAGTCTCCTTCCCCTTTCCCTCTCCCCCGGAGAAAAATTTCCAAGTTTTTACAGCTTCGTCGTTAACCACGTGGAAGTAGAGATTTTATGTATGTGCGAGCGCAAAGCAACGACCCTTCGTTTTATATCCCAACATTAGTGAGAGATCGCCTCCTTCGGATTTCTCCTTCTATCTCTCCTCGTAATACTCTCGTTCAGAATCCCTTTCAGATTACGTCCCGCGACATGCATGCCTGTGTCTATCGAGTGTAACGACTTATTCGCCTTTAATAATAATAATAATAATAACAATAGCGATCATTAACGCGCGAGAGCGGATCCTCCGACCCTCCCTCGCTGTTGTACATATAACGAAGATTTATATCACAGATTATTGCCGCGTATATCGAGATTCCAATATGATATTTAAAACAAGAGCGCTTCGTTCCGGTCGTTCCGGGTGTCAGAAATCGCCACCCGCGTGCGTTGATGTGACAATTGTCACAAATGTAATGCGAATATCAGTGTCGTATATTGGAGCCGCACTTTTAGAATATCAAGGACAAGTTTCCTTCGAGAGAATCCTGTGAATTAATAATTCGTAGATTCGCCGAATTATACGGATGTGTATCTCCGCTTCGGATAGATCTTTAGATCCGCCAGATTAGAATCCGTTCCGATACTTGTTTCACACGAATTCTTAAATGCGTCAGTAAATGCTCGCGAGACGAATATAAACCAGTTTCCGTATATTGTAGCGAGTAACGCGAAGAAAGTTGACGTACTTTCTTGATTGAAGAAAAAACGCGCGCGCGCAAGAAAAAGCGAAGACAAGGCGAAGAATGTAACGACCGCGGGAAGCGAAGAAACGCGTTTACATATCCAACTAAGTGATCTAGAGTATGCAAAAAGCGATTAGTCCATACACACATATGCATATGTAGAGCAGGTAATTACGAAAACGTAATCGAATTGTTTGAGCGCGTCGTCCGATGGGAATTTGCGCGTTGAAAACCGTTGTTGCGGTAACGGAACTCGCGATCGAGATTGTTCACCGATATGGATTACTCGATTCTTGCATCGCGTTGTGTTGTTTTTGTTTTGTTTTTGCATGTCGGTCTCACACGATCTCGTTTACCTCAAATGTAATTGTAACAAATCTCGCAGCGCGTCCAAGCTGCGAGATTAAGTATAGCTCTGTTTATTCTGGATTATTCTTCTTCTTCTTCTCTGGCTTATACCTGTTTGAGAGTAGAAACATATTGTGCGTTCGAGATCTGAAGTATTTATTTATGAAAATAATTTTTAGATTTCTTCTAATCGCTTTTTCTCGCGAATAAAAAAATAAATTAAACAGCTACACTTGTACTACAGAAGAAATTATTTCACATGTGTTAAACCTCGTTATTCCCAAATTTACAAAATCCTTTGCGTGTGGTTCTGGGAAGAACGTTGGCTTTGTAAAGCAAACGTATATGTAGAGATTTCATTTCAATCTTTTTTCTCAAGATTGTTGTAAGACAACAACTCCGAAACGAAATCAGAACAGGTTCGGTTAAAAGAGAGAAAACGAGTTTACTTAGTGTCTCAATTACGCGACTAAGGCAATTTAAACCTACTCTCGATATTACGACAATGTTGCATAAGATTGTCATAACGCCACAATCGTAGAATCTCTCTGATCAGCAAAAAAAAAATCGCGAAAGCTCGAGCTCGATATCGCACAGTCGTTGATTATATATAAAAGCATCTCTCATCTCAAAGACCGCATATTATCTACAAAATACTTTTAATCGTAATATTAATTAATAATATACAGATTGTAAATAACTAAACAATAATAAAATATGCTGTAACAAGTTCTCCCTCTTCTTCCGTTCTCGTTCACTCTCTCTCACGCACACTGTCGCACATTCTTTCTTTATTTTTCTTTCGCTCTCTCTCTCTCGCTCTCTCATTGTCAATTTTCTTCCCATTCCGCCCTCATAGAGGACCGAAAGTAAAGGAAGAAGGCACGGGAGGCAGTATATCGAGGATGGTAATTTACTTTCTGTTTTAAATACATTCACCTCTCTTTTTCTCTCTCTTTCGTATTTTCGACTTCAATGATCATCACGATGACGTTCTCGCTCGTTCTCGCCGTTTCATCAAAAGCGAAAGGATAAAAGACGGGACAAAGGGAGCACCATATCTTAAGAGACGTCTCGCTGAGTTCTCGGAGCCATTCACACCGGCAGTTCTGGGTAACTAACTCTCTCTCTCTCTCTATCTGGACCTAAGCAATTCTCCTTTTCTGGCTCTAGCTATAATAATATATTCCACACGGAAAGGAATTTAACTTACAGTTCGTAATAATAAATGCCGAGACAAAACGGTCAATCTTGCTTACCTTGCTTGATCTATTATTTCCTCTATTGGTTAATTCATTTCTAGTCATCGCAGTTCTCTACTTCTCTTTCTAAATTTAATTATAGCCTATAGCACGTATGTACAAGTCGAAAGCCGACCGAGGTTTAATCGACTCTTTGTTTCTAAATTTTGTCTCTCAGCGAGGAAACATCATCACGCAGAGAGCTTATGTAACTGCGCAATTAATTAATATCTATTAGGTAAGTCTCGTGAAAGGGGAGAAGAAAGAGGAATGCAGTTAACCACAGGTAGCCGCCGATGCAAGCGGCTCTCTTCGTTCCGACGATATCTCGCGGAGGTACTTTGGAAAGAACACAAACGGCGATGACGCATTAATAATACCCTAAAACGGTTTCCTACGATCGTTCCTTGTTGATCGTTTTTTCATTTCTTTCAATCGGTTTCCTTCGATGCCAAGGATGGCCACCAGCCGTATGGCACCATGACGAAGCTCCTAAGCCTCTCGATTATGCACGTTCTGTGTGTCTTTTAGCTTCTTTTCTTTTTTTTTTTTTTTGTCTCTGTCGGGATACAGCGGACGTCGTTAGCTCGTGTATCATCATGATAAAACTCTTAACTTATATATATAATCATTAATCTCTACTATACATGCTGGCACTGCCGTTGTGTGTACTCGCACGCAATGATCCTCGCACGCTGGTCACTGTCGCAATATTGCTTGCTTGTCGCAACATCCGCGAAGTGAATTCACACTCGCTGGGATTTTGTATATATATATAATAAAAATAAAAAAAAAATTATATATATATTCAGACACGTATTCCGCTATTTACATTCTGTTAAAGTTCGACAGACAACAAAACCTCGCGACTCTTATCAAACGTTAAATAAATCCTCACTATAAGGCGCGTGTTATGTTTAAAAAGCAACCTCCCGCGCACACCTGCCGACACACAGACACGTTCCCGAAGAACAATCTGTATATAAAATAATTTCAACACGCCATACATATACATACATATAATAAATATATATATATATATATATACTTTTTCTCAAACTTTCCGAAATTTCGGTTTAAAGCATCGAAAAAAAATGCCTTAAGCTAAAAATCTCCCATGATTCATCGAAGGCAGTAAGAAAAATGTGCGTACAAAATCGAATATATAATTCCAATTAGAAAAATCACTGATGGAAAAGTTCGAAAATACGTTTTACACAATCCCTCCTCCTATGAATAGTGTTATCACGTTACGAGGAAGGGATTGTCGCATCGCATATGTCGTTGCTCGTAAGTAAAAAAGACGATTCTAATGATTCCGAGGAATACGACGTGTCCTTGTTATTGTCCCGGGAATAACGCGATAGAGCGCGCGTACATATACCCTGCATACAGCGATTTCTTCTTTCTTTTTCTTTCCATCCTTCTCCTCGCACCATATTTTACCCGCTCGTCGTTTAGTATACATGCATATTAAACCCTGTTTTCTCCTAATGATATTTTCCGAATTTCAATTTCACTTAATTTCAGCTGCGGAGACGAGAATCACGCAAGAGTCGCGTAATCGTAGTCTCAATTATTTTCTCGTCTCGATTTTAAGAAACTAAATATAGACAGTCTACTTCGTTCGCCGAGGGTGCGCAGAGAAAATCGCGAGAATTTCGACGATAGTCCGACGATTCATCGATAGTCTAACATCACGCGTTATCGAAGGGAACGAATAGGCTGCAGATTCTTAATGGCCAGTACTAGCTTCCTCCAAGATCACTTGCCCATACTGGCGTTCGCTGGTAACGTCGCCGATCTTTGCTGAACCGATAAGTATGGCTTTAAGGACGACCTCGTGGATTCCCTGGAAAGAACGAAGCGTCGTCACAAATCGTGTTGCTTGCTACAACAACAGGTGCCGTTCAAGCACAATTAGAAAAATCATCGCACAATCACGAAGCTGCGAAGCACCGAAAAAGGACAAAATTGTATACAGACATTGAAAACTGGCACAAGCTATCCCATATTTGTTTTGTGACAAGCGACGAAAGCTGAAAGTGCTCGTTGTGCGCTAAAAAATACCTCTAGATTAAAAAACAAAAAAAACCATGCTGTTCTTTATGATACACAGTGTTCTCGTGATCCCTTTGATTACTCGATCTTGTAACTTATACTCAACGTCATGCAATGTGCCAATATATGTACAAGATTGATATAGAAATAACGATCTTTTTTTTCTCTTCTAGGTTGACAAAGTTTTACGTCACAATTGTGGACATATCTGTAAAATAGTTTTCACAATACATAAATAAATAGGATTATATTACAAACACTCTTCGAAGTGACAATATTCGGCGATGAACATCAAGTGCGGGAAATGCTGGAAACGAGAAGGAAAAAAAAAAGAAACAGAGAGAGAAAGAGAGAGAAGTCGGAAGAAAAATCAAAATCTAACCTCTCTACACCCTTATCATGCGACGCCACAAAATAAGAGAGCTACTTAGTCCCCGCTCGCGTCGAGCAGCAGCACGGCTACGCTACCTTGGCGAAACGCGCTGTCCTGTCCCATCCACATGCGAATTCGCTTTGTAGCCGCATTTCTGGACTCGTCTGGACAGCCGTGAGACCCAGTACTTCTGATCTTCCGGATTTGCTGCGAGCAATAGCAACTCGCGAGCGCTATTTGGGTCGTAGTGTAGTTTGCACGGGGCTATGGCATCTTCCTTCTTATCCAAATGTTCTTTGTGAACCTTGATGCGACACCCTGTGCATATGCGTAACAACATATTAATTTGTTCATGTGAAAAAATACAAGAAAATGTATAAGTGAATGGATATGAACAGAGAATACTACGTACTTCGGCATTCGAGAGCCGGAGAGGGTCGGAACATGTGCCAGAGCTGCTTCGAACAGACTTCGCAGGTTGTAGGCATGTGGTAGGATATTGACACGAACTCATGACCTTTCAGCGACTGAGTGCCAGGCTTGTCTGTGAGCTGCGGTAAATCAACTCCGGGCAGTGTATTCCCCTCGTCGCCGGGTCGTCTCGCTTCACCTTCGCCAGCATAAAGTAACTGCGCATAAAAGTTAATCGCGGATTGTCACAATACTGACAGTCGAGAGAATTCAGAAATAAAATAAACGAATAACCGAGAAAGTACCTGAAATATTCTGGGTATATCTTTGGCATTGGCTCGAATAACATCACCCTGAGTAACAGATCTAACGTGGAAGACTTTGTTCAAGTCTAATATCAAAACCGGATCGGCGTTTAACTTTTCGTTTTCGCTGTTGTAGAATATGATCTTTTTAGAAGAAACGACAACGTATTGCTTCTTCCAGCCGTGCCGCTTAATGTTCTGTTTGTTTGGCACATTTAACCAGCCCTCCAATCTCATCGTACCGTGTTCGGACAGGACCGAGTCCTCACCGTCGTCGTTCTCTATGGAGGACATACTGGCAGTTTCCGAATTGAGCGACGCGATTTTCATCTGCAACGTTTCTATCTCTGAGTCTTTCGAGTCGAGTTCCATCTGCAGCCTCAGTTTCGCCTGATTCTCCTCCACGAGTTGTGCCTGAAGAAAAAAAAAACCGTTTTTCAAAGCAGTTGTTTATATTATTACAAAAGTGTTTGTCACAAGCAAAGAGTTATTCGCTTACTTGCATATCCTGCAAATCTTTCTGCCATTTAGCTGCCAACTGTCCGTACTTCTCTCTTTCTTGAGTGAGTTCTTGCTGCAGGCGTCTGCAATCCTTCTCCTTTTTCCTGAGATCCGCGGCGGACGCCTTGTTCTTGTTCTTTCCGCTCGACGAAATAATATCTTTCCGGTTCATAATTTCGGCCAATTTGTTAACTGCTTGCTGTTTCAGCAATTGTTCGGTCTTCAACTTGCTGCTGAGTTTCTCGATCTCCTCCATGTTGGACTGCGCCTTGCCAAGCTGCTCCTGTAGCTCCTTCAATCGCTTGCTCGCGTCTTCCTTCTCTTTCAAAGCCTGCTCAACCGATTTCTTGAATTCGTTCTCGTTTTCTTTAAGTCTGTTTATAATTTGTTCTTTCGCGCTTAATTCCTGATGATGCTTAGCTACTCCGTCCTTGTACTCCAGCTCTTTCATGGTTCTCTCTTTTTCCAAGTCTGCCACTGTCTCCTCGGCTATGGACCTGGCTAACGCCTCGCTGTCACCGCGCGCCAATGACAGTTGCAGCTGATGGACCAGAGAGCTACGCTCTTCTTCCAACTCCTGTTGTAGCCTAATTTTCTCATCTAATTCTTCGCGCAACTCTTGCGTTTGTGTTTTGTATAGAGTCTGAAAAAAAGAAAACACAAGTTACATCTAAGGCCGACATTCATAGTCGAATCTTATATTGAAGATTGCCATTATCTTCAGATAATGATCATCTGAATATCAGAGACTTCGATTAAAAAATCTCTTATTTACCGAAAAATAAGCTTCAGCCTCTAATTGTTCTTGCAGTTCTTTTGTCTGTAGCTGGTCGACGTTTCTTTGTGTCTTCAAGTGATGCAACTCGTCTTCTATTAGTCTTTTAGCTTCCCTCAGCTGAGCAACTTCTCCGACTAGCTGTTGCTCGCGAGCGCGAAGCCTTCCCGCTTCGGACAGATGTTGGCCCAACTCCGTTTGCAGAACATTCCTCTTTTGTTGTTCCTGGTCAATTTGACCTTGCAGGGCTTTGACCTTTTCCATCTCCTGTCTATGCTCGCCCTCTAATTTCTGCAATCGTTGTTGTATCTGTCTGTAATCCACGGAGAGCAATGACGTCTGACGTTCCTTTTCCTGCGCAAGCAATTCCGCACGTTGCCTTCCACTTTTCTCGTCGTTCAGTTTTGCTTGTAGAGCTATTCGTGATAAATCAGTGTAAGTAACAGTAGTTGTAATGCGTTTCCTTAAGTTTGTAAATAAAGATAAGAATGTGTACGTACGCAAACAGATATATGCCATTACAAAGATACGCAGCAGTAATGAGAAAATAAATAAACAATTAGAACACGCAATAACAGAAAGTTTTATTTTACAATCACACACACAATTAGATAATTTAATAATTAATAAAGAATGTAAAGGCTCGAGAAGTAATAACTATGAAATACAGATATATACATATATATATGTATATACATATATATATTTGTTTTTGCACAACATCCTGGAAACGGCTCGTACGACCTATCTGTATTTCATAGATAATTTAAGTCCATATAAATTCGCAGATTATATATATTATCTTTGAAAATGTCATTCTTTTGTCCTGTATGCAGTTGCAATATAGAGTACATCTTATCAGAAGTACAACGTCTTCTACTTTTATATAATAATTGAAGAAAGTACCTTTGACAACTTCCAGATTAGCTTCCTCTTTGGAAAGCATGCGCGAACGTTCCGTTTCTTGATGCGCCACAACTTCCTGATTATACCTGGCCTGTGCTGCCTTCAATTCCACAGTTAAAGTAGCAGCCTCCTTCTCCAACGCGGAAACCTTTTCGGTTAGTTGTCTATTGTCCTGAGTCGCCTTGTCTTCCTTCTCGTGGCTACGTTCCAACTCGTCTTGCAACGTAGAAAGACGTGTCTCCAAGTCGGCTATCAGCAATGACGCTTGCGATCTGGAGCTGCGTTCTTTAGAAAGCTGGCCCTGTGAACAAATGATTACATCCAGACCTTTTGTGTGATTAATAAGAAATTAATTATTCCTTCATATATCGCTTTGGTTAAAAAATGTGTTCTTTTGTAATATTGTGTGTGTAAATACTTTCCCAGTTTAATACTAACATCACTTTGTCTTTTAAAAACATCTTTAATGTTTAAATAAATCACAAAGAAAGAACAAAATTTACCTGAAGAGCGGAAACTTCCTGCTGTAAAGTATCACGTTGCGCTTGCAGCTGAGCTCTGGCGACTTGTAACTCGTTAGCCAGTTGCTCGGCGGCTTGACGGGCCACAGTCATTTCCGTCGCTTGTTTCCGCAATCTCGTCACTGTTTCCGTTTCTCTCTCCAGTTTGCATTGCATCTCTTTGATTTGTTTTTCCAGAGTGGTCACTCTCTCGGATGTTTGCTGCGAGTTGCTGGCATCCCGTGCTCGTCTTGTCTGTTCCTCATCGAACTTCATCTTCACTTCCATCAACAGCGACTCCGCTTTTCGACGAGCCTCCGCCTCGTGTTCCAATCTGCGCTGTGCCTCCTTGTAATTGTGCCTAAGCAGCGTTATCTCCTTCTCCGCCCTGCCGATCTCGTCGCGCAGTTGCTCCTCTTGACGCGTCACCGTTTCCAATTGCGTGCTCAATTGTTTCTGCTTCGATTCCAGGATCTCCACCTGCCGCCTTTCGCGATCCAATAGGTTCTCCAGCTGCGAGATCTTCACATCGTCGGTAGTGCCGTTGTTGATATGATTCTCTAATCCGTCTACAGATTCCTTGCCATAGGAAGCCATCAACTGATAATCACCCGAATAGGTAAAACCGATGAAAGGCAAATGGTTGCCGGAGAACGCTTTGGGCACCGGAAAATTCTCTTCCGCCACATCTTCCTTCTCGACATCGTCGAAGTTACTTGTGTCATCGTCTCCCGAGAGCTCGGGCACTACCGGTGGCACGCATTCTCTCAGATTGTCGAAAGTCCACTGATCGTTTTTAAAGAACGGATGCTCCTTGATCTCGTCAATGCCGTTGCGACCCAGGCGCATCGTTCTGTCAGTGAGAAAGCCGGATATCAAATTCTTCGCCGAGGGAGAGATCTCAACGGTCGGAGGGAAGTACAGAGAATTTCTGTGGTCCATGATCTTCGAATACGTGCCGACCAAAGAATCAGCAAAGAACGGTGTATCGCCGTACAGCATTTCGTACAGGAAAACACCGACGGACCACCAGTCGCACTCGCGGCCGTACACTCCCTCACCACCTTGCGACTGCAGAACCTCCGGAGATATGTAATCGGGCGTACCAACCGCGGTATCGGACCGTACCAAGCCGTCCTGCAAACCAGACATACTCACGCATAAGTTTATCAAAGTTAAATTAAACCAGGAACGTTATGAGAACTAAGCGAGATCGATCTTACCGCATCCATTCTCATACATGTTCCGAAATCGGCGAGTTTCAAATGGCCGTGCTTGTCGAGCAACATGTTGTCGGGTTTTACGTCTCTATGAACAAAACCCATCAAGTGTATCGCGTCCAATGCAAGCACCACCTCGGCGCAGTAAAATTTCGCCCATTTCTCCGGCACCTCGTAGTTCGACATCAGATTCACAAGATCGCCACCCGGCATGTAATCCATCACCATGTAAAGATACTTCTGATCTTGGAACGCGAAGTGCAGCTGGACTATCCACGGAGAATTCGCGTGAGCCATTATGTCCCTCTCTTCCCAAAAGAATGCCGAGTCTGACCTTTTAATCTGTAAACAAACAATTCAATCTCAGGCAAACAAACACACAATAAAAGTGAATGTACGTACGTTAATTGCTTCAGAAATTGTATGCATATATGAAAGAAAGATACAAATTAAGAAGAGCAACTCTCACCATTTCGAATTTACTAAGTAGTTTCATAGCATACACCTTTTTTGTAGATTTATGTCTAACCAACTGCACCTCTCCGAACGCACCACGACCGATTACTTTGATCAAAGTAAAATCATCCGTGCGCATTCGCGCTTGATAAATCTCTTGAGCTACGGAGTCATCTGCAAGAGAGAGGAGACAAAAATATAAGATAAATTACAATATTCCGACGCGATGCATCAGCGTTCAGGAAGGAATGAACAAACGTGTCTCACAAATAACTGTTTGAAGACAGTTTACTTACATCTATTCATATAAGCTTCTATATTTTTCATACGTTTCACACTCGCGTGATCGCAATCTAAAACCAAGGCTTGAACCGTGTCCAATAAGCAATCAATATTTGTGACACTTCTTGGATCTCTTATACGATCCTCCAAAATTTGTAGGCGTCTCCGCCTATCCTCATCGCATATCCCATCCATCTCTCCCAACAGGAGTTCTGATCCCTCAACAATGTAACGCTCTTGTTGCATTAAAGACCGTTTTCAAATGCAAGGCTAAATGTAGCATCGATTCGAACAACGTGTAACTGTGATGTTCAATGGACGCTCCATGTTTCCTGAAAAGCCACGAAGTAAATATAACACAAGCAAGCACAGCAAACCCCCTTTCGACAATAAACAATCTACATATTTAACCGCGCAAACAAACGATATTTCGTATAAATTTTTTTTCTCTGCACATTCGCTAATGCCATTAAAATAGTTTTCGAATGCTGTGTGTGCGTGAAATAAAAACGAGCAAGTGCGTGAACGTAATACATTCGACGAAAGAATGCAGTCTTTACATAATATGAGAAATACAGCGAAAATAAATCGTTGGACGACGGCATGACACTGTCAAGTTGAGGCAAACAACTGGAAACCGTGCTGGTTAGCACTGCGCAAGTTTGACAGATGTGGATATAAATATCGTTATATAAATATCCACACATAAACGTAATTTCCGAATCAAAGTTCACGACTAAACAGAGGGGCGAGGCGCGCGCGACACAAGGACGTTTTCTCTCTCAAGTGCAGAGAACCGCGATGTGCGTACACACACGCACACATTGTCGTCGCAGCAACATCGTGTTTAACGGGCAATGACTCAGCCACGCAATTTGCAAGGTGACAATGATTCGCGCGCGCGTGTGTGTAACAAAGAGCGAAGAGTTCCGCGACACATGTCGTTTGTCGAGACGTTGACGTTTAACAGCCTGTCAGACGTTGCTGCGACGAAATCTTTCACCGGGAATGTAACGCAGCGACAACGTGTACGAGACACGGAGCTCGTCTTCGTCGCACATTGGCGAGTTAAAAAAAAAAAAAAAATTCGCTCGGAAGGAGAAGACGAGTTGACGAGGTTACGTCAACAACAGCGTTCACGACGTGAACACGTTGTAAACGTCAGACGGCGCGCGAGGGTGGGCCGCGACAGAGATGACGTACAAGGTGTACACATCTGTAAATCCGCGGGGAAGTCTGTCAATCTCGAACCGGGACATCTCGGGCTAAGACTCAACCGATTGTCGCCACACCGGCGACGCGAGACAAAGTGCACGTACCTGCGACGTCACCTTACGACGTCCCGACGTTGGTTGTCATCCGGGCCAGAATCCCAAGTAGAAGACGCATTATTCCGCGGGATGCGTACAGCTGAGCCGCGCCATTCAGGCGATTCACAACGGTTGACGAAGCCACAGAGAGAGCCAACGCGAGAATCCACCTCTCTCTTTTTCTTTCTCGCCTTTTCCTCGCTTTAGCTTCTCGCTCGCTCGCTCAGTGTTTTTCCCTCTTTCTCACTCCCTCTCCGTCTCTCTCGACGACGACGACGACGACAGAAATTTGACTGGCGATCCTACCTCGGCGCGTTCGCTTGCTCGCGGCGAAGATGTGTATCCTTCTCGATCCGCGGGCCGCCACAACGGTATAGCACCTTGTTCTATCGCCGCGAGATTATCGGTCGTCTTGGTTGTTAATCGTCGCGCCGTGAAACGTGCACGGTGATGCGAAATCAGCCGGAGAAGACTCTCGCGCCGAGTGGCAACAGGAAGAGCGTGCACAAGCGAGAAGGGAAGGGCGAGCGGTTAACACGGCGTCAGCCGCTTCGAAAAGCGTCGAGACGGGGCGCGAGCTGTCAGAAGGCAGGGAGAGAGAAAGAACGAGAGGTCCCGGGGACAGTTAAGTACGGAAGATAAATAGAAAGTGTAGCACAAGTGCAGTTACGTGGAAATTTGCAGATCACACCTTAAGGCCTATCTACATAAAACGCAGATGCAAGTCGCAGGTCTTGCGGAATTGACCAATCACATTGGTCAAATCAGTCAGCCAACATGATTGGTCAATTCCGCAAGACCTGTTACTCGCGTCTGCGCACAGGTTGGATCGCGGAAAATCATTCAAACGATATATTCGAGGTTTATTGGGATATCCGAGTTTTTGCGAGACATTCGAATTTGATGTTACACGTTTTTTATACTGGGATTCTATAAAACTATAAAACTTTTATTTTCTTTTTATAATACAGTCTTGTTACATAATATATATAACAACGCACTTATACCTATTTTCGGAAAAAAAAAAAAAAAAAAAAAAAAAAGATTTATATAAATAGTGTCACTTATTGCTCTATACACATGTCGTCATTATCATACATCAATAAAAATATGACATTAATGATTGCAATGACTCATATTTATATACAAAATATGGCAGTGCGCTTTCTGGTTTTTCTTCAAGATTCCTAAATCTTCAGTTTGTTCCTAATGGATCATAAAAGACCTCAGTCTTAGAAAACTAATTCTCTATTTATGTATGATAATATTATATATATGTATACATATGTAAATATGTGTGTGTGTTTCGTATTTGCTAATATATATATATATATATACACTTATTTTAAATTGTTACTGCAGCAGACACTATTATATAAACTAATTATATTATGTATTATACATGTAGTGTTTTATATATATGCATATATTATATATATGTATTTTTTTGTTTCTATTTTTTATATTAATGCATATAGTGCGTTAATATATGAAAATGTTTATTTACGAAATATCTTGAACATCTTGAAAAACGTGTACATTACATACTGTATGGAAAAGTGCTAGGTACAAAAGTTACATGATTTTGAGAGAAGATATTATATCTTTGTTTTATAAGTGGAAGCTTTTCGAGAATTTCAAGATCAATTTCTTTTTTATATATATAGAATATTTGTTGTACGCCACAGTTAGAAAATACGTTCAGTTCTGCGTAAAAAAATGTAACATTCAGTGACCTAATCCTAATCACTAACAAGATATTAAAGATAAAAACAAGAAATTTGAAATTTACTATCTCTAAAAAGAATAAGCCAGCAGTGTCGAGATATTTGTTTGTTTATCATTATTAATAAACATGACTTTTGTATCTAACACTTTGCCATATCGTAATTTACAAGTTTTTTAAAGATATGTGAGTTAAATATTGTATAATTGTGTAATATAGTGATATAACATAAATTTAATATGTGTATACATAGTAAACATAGCATAAGTAACCTAAGTTTATATATATTTATTAACGTTGTATAAATGCGTACAACTAAACATTTAAGTTGTTAAGCATTTTGTTAAATAAGAATGAAAATTAAAACTATTAAAATAAGGTTTTAGTTCTTGGTGCCAATACGTCGTTTGTGGTATATAAATATAAACATTAAAAGGCACGCGTTCTAATGTAGTAATAATATTATATAAATAAATAACATATCAAAAATAAGTGTTTCTTACTGTAATTGTACACTAAATCGTTCTTACGATAAAGTAACTTAAATATTATAGATTTTCTGCAAAACTGTTAAATTATTATACATGTTTATTGTAAAACAAAAAAAAATTACCGAATTAACTAGAATAAAAAGACTTAAATATACGTGTTATCAACTATTCATCTTGATATAACAAATTTAGTTGTCACTTTTCTGTTTAGTAACTCAAATTTGTAATATATATATATAAAATTAATTCCAAGTATTTGAATGGGCTATACTCAATAATTGCGACGTATGTACTAATACGAGTAGTATTCTATTTATCTTATCTACCCAAAATATGCCTAAATGTCATATTCCTATTTCAGAATACAATTACATCAGTCTGAGTTTGTCGGTTAATCTAGCGCCGTAAATATATATATATATATGTAGATTATAAATAACTTACCGAAAAGTTATTATATTTCATCGTCAGTCAAGTATCGGTGTCTTGCTGCTTGAGCTGCGGTTATACGACTACGAGGATTAAATGTGAGCATCTTCTTTACTAAGTCTAATCCGTCTTCATTGAGATCTGGTAGTATTGCACCAAGAGGTTTCGGTTTTCTGTATGAAAAGGCTGTCCAGCTGAGCGATACTTTTTCCGGCCACGCTTCTTTTGGTGGAGTACCTAGAACTCTGAAACGTAAGAAATTAGTTATTTAAGAAAATACAATTTTACGATACAAAAAGAAAGAAAAAAAAACTTACTGGAAGATCCTGTCGAGTTGATCGCCTTCACTGGTGCCTGGGAATAATGGCTCCAACTTGCAAAGTTCCGCGACTATGCACCCGATAGGCCAAATATCTACGGGAGTAGCGTAGTCACATCTTAAGAGTACTTCGGGTGGTCGATACCATTGGGTTACAACCTAGATGCGTATCGCATACAGAATAAATTATAAATTTACAAGAAATACGCGCACACATAATTCGTGATACATCTCATACGTGAACATTTATGAGCATACCACAGAAGTTAATCTCATCTCAAAATCGTAAATTCTGGCCAAACCAAAATCCGCGATCTTGATTCTGTTATCCCGTGTTACTAAAAGATTCTGTGGCTTTAGATCCCTGTGTATTATTCTATGAGTGTGCAAAAACTCAACTCCGCAAACTATCTCCTTTGTCATTTGTCTCACTAGCTCCGGGGATATCTTCGATCGCGGAGTGCTATTCCGGTAGCTTGCTATGAACGAAGCGAGATCTCTTTCCACATGTTCGAATACCAACCATAAAGTGAGACTACGATTCACCCTTTCGGATTGTTCACCTTCACCCGATGGCTGAACCAAGTTATGATAATCTCCTTGACAGATATCTAGTAATCTCACCTGAATAAAGACATCATCGACATCGTTACACACTGGTTTATAAATTATCGATTATATACCTAAACATTATACGTATGTATATGTAAATACTTCTACTGGTACTTACAACATGTGGATGTTCGTATTGTTCAAGTGATTTCAGAGCACCGATTTCTCGTACCGTAGATGCGGGCAAACCGTTTTGCGTCACAGGTATTCTAACTTTTTTAAGTGCTACAATTTGACCGCTAGTCTTGTCTTTTGCTTTGTACACCGTACCGTACGCGCCATTTCCGATAAGAGACAATTCTTCGTATAACGAATGCTCGCGCACCATAAAACTTTGTACTGTCGTTTCGCTCATTGAACTTTTTTCGGCAGAACGAGTGAGTTCACTCAGATCGCTGTACGTTACGAAGGATTGTAGTGTACCGATCTGTTCCTCCTGTTCTCCTTGTCTCGAAGTACTCGGTATTGCTTCTTCCTCTTCACCTTGTCTCGAAGTGCTTGGAATCGCTTCTGGCAAGATCCTTAGTTTAATATCTTGTTCTTTCGTTTCGGATAGTTTTAATTCCGTATGTATTTCAACTGTCTGCTCGGTCGATTCTAAAAGCGTTTCACCAGTCAAAACTGTCGGTTCCGATGTTTCTTCCGCAATAATACGTAAAGACGATTCTCCTCTTTCTTGAACTTTCTCTTGTAAAGGTGTTTTACTCGTCTGTAGTTTATCAGCACTTTCTACTTTGGTTACACATTCCACCATAAATTTTTCGGGCGATGTTTCGAATCGTTTCAACTTCTTTGGAGCCGATGGCGTCGATAGATCTGGTTCGAGCTCTGTGCTCGAACGTCGTGACCTACCAGCCATCACAACATCTCGACTTCTATCTGCAAACAATAATAAAATAATAAATCAGTACAACTGTCAGTAATACTGTCATATTTCACGAGAAACAACATACAATTTAAAACAATAAATATTATCTTATCTTCGACGGGACAGTGGTAAGAACAACAGAACAAAATGAATAGAATAAGCTTTTCTCAAATTATGTTCCTAGTATTAATATAATTAACTGGTTGGACAACTTTGCGGAGAAAGGTCAATATAAAATTAATATTTCATTATAAAGACAGAAGTAAATAGACATACAAATATTTTAAAAGCTATATTTATAAAAGTAAGGAAACTATATAAATAAATATGAATAAACGTATCTTCTTGTTTTTTTTTTTTTAGCGTCTTTTTATCTCATTTAAAATTAAATATAATCTTTATAACTATACGATAGTGATCCACTACTGAAAATTCGATAATAGAAGAAAGTAAATAAGACGTAGAAAATAAGGAAGAACTTGTGCATTTGTCGCAATATTCAAAGATACGAGACAACAAAACGGAAATAACACAACAAATTTAAAAAAAAACTTTCTTCAATCCTTTGTAATATATCTCTTTCGAGTTGATTGTTCTTTCTCATAATTTCGATTTTATCTAAAATTCCAACACGAATCGATATATTCATTCGGCATTTTTTTTTGTTTTTTGTTTTTGATTATCCACCTACGCAAGCTCTAATAGATTTGATATAGAGATCTGAAAGAGGCGAAAATGACACGCCAAATGTCGTTATATGCATTCGGTTTCTATAGTCGCACTTGAGATACTCGGGTTCGCGGCGTAAGGCAAATAATATACACGGGCGCCTTATTTCTTTTTTTTTTCTTTCTATCTTTTCGCTTCTTGTACACGTTTTATTAAAATTTCGAGACGATACACATGTATACTCACACGCGCGCGCGCATACAAATATCGCAAGCAACACGATCCACGATCTTCGTGGCGAACCGTCTGCTACGTTACGCGACATCTGCATCGACACCTGCGTGCTCGTATAATAATCCTGCTATGCTCGTTTCGTTGTCAGCTTTCCAGAAACATCTTGTTAATATGAAAGGGATATTCTAAACTATTCTAAGTCGTTGATCTTTATTTTTCTATCAGATCTAGCAATGATTACTGATCGTTATTAGACCAGTTTTGTAAGACATTCGAAATGCTCTTCGACATGTGCTTGTATGTATTTTTTTTTTATCGCAGTATTATTTTTTATCGCATAATTGGATATAGTTTTTATCTTAAAATTCTTTTGCAGTAACTAATGTAAACTACATTTGAAAAAATGTTAGCTTGCGATTTGTACGTGACTTTTAGTATTTTCTACACAAAGCAGAAGGTTTAGCTAAACTTATGAATTATTGCTTTTATGAATGATGTATTATATTTAAAGTTCTTGTAACATTCGTACTACGTGACAACAATAATATTAAAAATAAGAAAAAGTAATAAGAAGTCAGAGATGGTTCGCATAAAGAAATATTATCAAGTAACGTTTTTTTATGAGCGATAAGAGAGAGAGAGAGAGAGAGAGAGTAGTGTATTTAATAAATATATTATTTTTCTCATATCTTTCTCATATTAAAAAGTATCCAGCCAAACAATAATTATCTTATCAATTTTCCTCTGTATATCATGTTAACAAATATAATATTAAATGATTCATATCAGTTAGTACTTCGCAGAGAAAAATGCCTCTCAAATAGATGTATGTATTCTCGTGGGTTTTGATTAAATATTCTTCTATCAACATCCTCTTGTGATAAGAAATTCTAACAGGAAAAAGAGAACGAAAGAAAAGAAAGAAAAGAACCGAACAAAAACGAAGCACAACAAAATTTTATATTGCAACTAAAGCGCAATTTTATTTCTAAAGCGTTTTGTATAGCACAAAAGAAAAAAAAACACCATGTACAATCTTAGATGCAAATTTCTAACAATTTTTGTAGAAAAATCTCTCTGTCTCTCTCTCTCTCTTTCTCTATATGGCACTATCTGACGCGACCACCTTCATAGAAGAGGCAGATGTTTCTACAGTTGGATATCAAGAAGGAGGAGCTTCAAACAGCTTGAAGACAACAGAAAGTGTGCAGTATTTGAGAATATTATTTTTTTTTAAACACACACACATTTTGTTAAATTGAAGGAAAGTACTTTGCATGTACTGCAAATATTATAATACACAAAGAAAAACACATTATATCGTTCTAAATAATTATAAACACCATTGCTTGTATTGCAAAGTATTGTGTGTAAACGAAAATCTGTAGGCAGAACAAAAGTAACTTTTTTCCCTGCTTGAGACAAGTCTTTTTTTGTTGTTCGCAGTTTTTTTCTGTGTTACTACGTAAAAGCATAAAGAAATTTACTATTTTGCCACATTGTTGTATTCCAGATTACAAAAAAGTCGAGAATAGCTCAAAAAAGTTGGCGCAACAGATGAAGAGAATAAAACGCTTTCTAGAAAAGCTTCAGAAAACCGACAACATGTAAAGTCTTTATGCCAAATATGTAGCGAATGGAGATAGAATGAATAACAAGAAGAAAAAGTTGATTAAACTTTTGCAGCAATGTGCAAACGAATACGTGCTATGACATATTGACTTGACTTTGAGATATTGCGCTATGTTCTCGCGAAAAAAAAGCATGATTTCTGCTAGAAAATTAGATAATGAAAAAAATTAGATAAGAAATGTCAAAATGTTAAGTTAGTAAAATCATTTTGTCATGTTGCTCTACTAAATACAATAAAAAATATCCGGTATTAATATCTTGTCGCAGCAAACTGTCTAAAATTAAAACAATGTGAAAAGTGCGGAGGCGAGCAATATTTTGCTTATATCAGCGCGTTATATCTTATAAACAAATCGAGTTCGCTATGCTTTTAAAATGTAAAATATTGAAGTAAAAAAAGTACAAAGAAGATAAAACATATTTGCAATGTTTATTATTACAAAATGTTTTTAGATTGTTTCTTTTTTTTACTTATCTCGAAAAGAGAGAAGAGACTACACTGTGACAACTTTAATCAATTATATTATCGTATCGCATTACTTCACAAAAGTATTTTTTTATCAAATATTTCGATATATTTGACTTATCAAGTTCCTCGCCGTCGAAATCATTGTATTTTTTTAGCTCATGCGATCTTTACTAGCGGCTTCCGTAAAGTTACACATGTTACAATATTTATGCACTACGTAGCACGTAGATAAGCGTAAATCGCGCGTCACCTTCAATTGCAATGTAATTGAAACCGCATTTACGGCCGATTTGTTTGCAAAGTCAAGCGTCAACGCGCACAAAGTTGCATTGCATAAACGGCTACGTGTGAGTAAATTATTTATTTATTACAATATGGTAAATGTAAGTACTAAGAGTTCAACTTCTCTCTGAAATCGTGACAATTTTGCACTCAGAGCCATAACTCGTTTGGTAAAAGTCACGTTTTATCTGTTATGAAAAACAAAATTCCCTATTGAATTTACTTATATTATTAACTTTAGAAAATGCACAACAGAGATCAATTTAGTCATTGTTTTAAATGCAAGTTCTTCGGATTGTATCATCACTAGAAATCAGCTAGAATATATTTGTTCTGACAAAGTGCCAATTTGTACCAACTTGTTAATTAAGTAAGTAGAATTATATATATAAAAACCGAAAAAAATATTACTACTTTGTTTCAAAATCACATAGTAAAAATATTTTTTAAATTTAATTAAATAAAAACGGCCTTTTCTTCTTTCTCTTTCTGTCTCTCTTTTTTTTTTTTGATATAAAAAAGTGAACAAAGAACGTCGTTCTTTGCGCAGAGAATACTTACGCGGAGAAACGCGGTGACGGTTTAATTAGGAATTCGAATAATTTACGATTATATCGCGGCGGTTCTATCCAATAAAAAGACGATGAAAATATACGAATCCGATATTTCGGGCTTTTGTTTGCCACACCAAACTACCGAACAAAGTAAACAGGGCGTCACTACTTCCAGATTATCTGCGGGATTGACACTGCTATGTACTCAAGTCTTTCACACAACAAACACTTACTCAACGCACTCATTCACTTCTATTTCTAGAATGAAAAGTCGAGCGTGAGTATACAAGGAGAGTACGCACGTTCAGTATCGTATATCGTTTCCCAAAGCGCCTAGGTGTTCTAATTCATTTTAAAGAAAATAATTTGTCAAAAAGAAACTTATTTTTTCTACTTAAACATTATTTCAATATTGTTTATGAAGAAAAAGCAATATTATTGCAAGTATATTTTTTGTACCAAATCTCTAAAATTATTTATAAATATAAATAAAAGAACTTTATATAGATATGTATATTGCTGCATATATTTTTTTTTCTTCGTCAAAGATTTCAAAACTGTATACATTATCTATAAATGTATACATTCGTAAAGCAATGTCTTATTCTGAAAGAATCTCTTGATTTCTTGAAAGATACGAAACTGCAAGCTCTTGTATGTTGAGACTAGATAAATGCAATGAATGCGATAGGTATATTACTTTTGGAATATTATGTAATATTAATTATTTATTATGAAATAAACTGACTAACAAGATTGTTATCAATTATTGTATAGCTGGAATAAAAATTGACCAGTGTTTAACACTGAAAAAACATATCAAAACATTTGTTTTTCATTTGTTATTAATAGTTAATGTATTTACAATGTTTAAAAATTTATATATATTGACTAAAGTCTCTTGTCATTGTAAGTATGCAATGTGTTATCTGTTTTTTCGCAAACATTTAATATTTTTATTAACACTTATATTAAATTTTAATTTTTTTAACTACAAATTATTATTTAGAACGCATTATAATTAATAAACATGCATACAATACTATTTCGACATTTTTATTCAAATGAACTACGCGGTAAAATGTTACAATGCCTTAGTACGGGAATTTCCCATGTTTTAACGGTGTCATGGGGCTTCTTTCTACACGATCTCTATGAAAACCGTTCGTAAACAACAAAGACGTACAATAGCGGCGAGAGTAAGGCAAATCACCCTTGCCTTGCCGAGTTGTCGCTTCTCGTCTTATCTGCACACACTCTGAGGTATTCCACACACTCCTTCTTACGTTTCATGGATACGCTCGACCGACATGCATTTCTCACGCTGAATACTACACACCCTAAAATAATAAAAGGAGTCGATCGTAAAGTTTTACTATTGAGAAGTTTGAATTATTTCTTACACTTGAGGTGTGTTTTTGCAAAGAGTTTTGTTATTTTAAAAAGAGTTTTGTTAGTTTAAAAAATATTTGAGCTATATAAATCAAAAGAAAAAATACTACAAAAAAACTTAACTACTTTTTATTTTTCTATGTATATACATTGTAATATTTTTAAGAAGCTATACCAAAGTGAGACCTACAAAAAGTTGTGTATTATTTACAAATTGAACTTTCTGCCATTCAACAGGAACCTAACAATTTTTATTTAAATAGTATGATAGATAGTGATTCTATCAGTTATTAAAACTTACAGGAGAACTTTTTTAAAAGTCACGAAATTTATTTTATCAGCGAGATCATGTAAAATACACTCGAATCGTTTCACGGATTCGACTATGCATCTCTCAAGCGTGATTTTTCATTGAATTTTCCCCGCGGAGAAGCGACTGAACTACAAGTTGCCTTGTCCAATCGTCTTGCAGATTCCGAGCCGGCGGCTTCACACGCGAAACACACGGTATATCCCCCGCGTTTGGCCAATCAACCAAGAAAAAAAAACTACCAAAAACTGGCTGCTCATATTTCACCGCGCGAGCTCCCCTTTCAAGAGGTAGCTTGGGAGGCTTTCGTAAATTCTTTCTCTTCCTTTCAAAGAAGCCTTCTACGTCCTAGCGCGGCAGCAACCCCAAATCTTACATTCCACACTTACCTACCTATCTATCTATCTATCTATCTATCTATCTATCTATCTATCTATCTATCTATCTATCTACCTATCTATCTATCTATCTATCTACTTACCTACCTACCTACCGATGCTAAGGTGCTGACCTCCCGCGAGAGCAGCAGAACAGAGGGAACCGCAACGTTGCGGCACGTACTCGCAGAAGAAGATGACGATGACGAGTGCACGAAGAAGACGGAAGAGAGAGCGACCGACGGACAGACGTCGCGCGCGAGACACAACACAACACAACTGAAACTATGTGCACAGTTCTACGCGCACGCCGGAAATGATATTAACGAATGCCTCGGCGTACGCACTCGCTCGTAAGCACTCGCGCGAGATACAACGGAGTTATGAGTCGCACACAGGAGGCGACGACACGTCACACACACACGAGTACGCACGCCACTCACAACTACGGCCGACGTGCGGCCAACGAATCGTCAGGCTGTATCCGGCGATAGGCGGCATGAGACCCGACACAAACCAGAGCTGTGAGTCAGGCCGTAGAACAACCGAGACATGTCGTACCGGCTTCAACGGATCCGATCAGTTGATGGCGGGTTCTCGAGCGAGTTGGCTGGTTACTTGAGGGTATTGTTGTTCGCGGCTGCGTTGTACGTAACGCGGTACTACGTTCTTGATGCAGCTGCCGCACCGTGCGGTTCTATTTCCCAACTCAAGTTCACGATCGGATTACCGAAGAGTAAGCGCACCCCGATACTCCAGAAGAGGGAACAAATTCGAAGAGTCTATCGCACCTTGAACATTTTTGTCCTTTATTTTATTACGAAATGTTCTTTATTTTATAAAATGAAACCTGCCAACGTAAATGGGTTGAAATTTTTTAATATTTTACAGATAAACACGTATGTTTTAAAAATATTTTACAAGTCATTAAATTTTGCTTATGTCTTCTTAGATCTAACGCTTCTGAATCTAAATGAACGAGTATTTTTATTAGTATTTTCATTAGTATATAATATATGTATCAGTGAAAAAATCAAATTAAAAATCAAAACATTAGAAGCATATATTTATACTTTGACATAAACTGTATACAGTTTTGTGAATTTTTAAAACACAAATCTGATTTATTAAAAAAAGTTAGTTTTTGTGAAAAGTATCAAGATTAAATTTTTTT
>QVNV01022626.1:0-24811 GCA_014825455.1 Pseudomyrmex pallidus | reverse complement strand
AACATGACTTTACAAGTGTCATTATGCAATAAACTGAAAATCCCATATGTGACACTTATGTAAGTATACGTAGGGAGTGACGATATGTAGATTGTACCTACATACATATAATATTGAAGAAAACATGTATTGCAAAATTTCCAAGTCATTGATGTTATTCGATGGATTCATTATAAACTAATCGGAATAGATATTCGATTTCTGTCATTATTTGTTGTTTTTTTTCTATTGGAAGAAAAAAAAAACAGAGAAAACCTGATATAAACATCATTTTAAATTTGAATATGAAATCGATTATTAGAAAATTTCCGTAGTAAATACTTACAATTAAAAAATCTACGTTTTTCTTCTGCTTTTTATCCATTATGAAATAGTGCGTCACACAGATTACATAAAATGTATCGCGATATAACTGCGCGATAATTTGCCACATGTAAAGAAACAAATACGCGCAAAAAATCATGGTAAATGAAGCATTCAATCGTCGTTAGCTTTTTTTGGATGAACAAATTTTTTATTTATAAAAAATAAAAAAAAAGAAATCGTTTCTTGATTATGTTAAATTAGACTTCCGTTCTCCCTGATGTCATAGTTGTTAAACTGTGTTTTATTTTTTTGTAATTTGTGCAATTGTATTCTTTGACAAATAATCATTATTTATACTTGAATACGGCGGGAGAGAGGAAAAAAAAGACGAGGAGGAGGAGGAGATCGCGGTAAACTTTGCACGCGTATCACGTCGCGAACGTGCGAGTCGACTTGATTCGTGTGTACGTGAAGCACTTACGAAAACTCGGAAAGAGCGGAGAATCCTTGACGACAGAAATTATGAAGAAAATGCTACACGTTCTTTCTACGAAACGTCACAGTCACTCTTGTAGATTTGACACTCTTCGTCAAAACTGAATTTCCGACATTTCAATTTTAATCATACGGAAAAACGTTTTTCTTTGCTAGTTTTTATTGAAAAATTTTGTGTAAATCGAATTTCTGTCATCGACGAGACTATAAAAATTTTTACCTTTGTATTAAGACAATTGGAATTCCTCGCAAAAAATTTTTTCTTTTTTCTTCGCTGCACGCGTTTACGCCTTGAAAATGCACTAATATTTATAATGCATTTAAGGTATTTTATTGCGTAGAATCGATTATTTGCAAACGCTTTCTCGCGAAATTTTGAATCACGTACCAAATTTATATTAAGCAAAAAAGATTTGTAAATCCGTCTGTGAAATTTCTAAACGGTTGATCGCGTCCCAAAGCTGAGATAATTACAAAACCACACTTTTTCCACGTGACATTGACGAAAAACTAGAAAGCAGTAAATTACCGATGTAGAAATACTATTTAAAACATTATTGATCGCCTAGATGTCGAAATAAAGTCGCGGAAATATTTCTTTCCGCTCGATTTGAGACATAATCGTTAGACGGATAACAGCGGCAACAAAAATCGTTTCTCGCTCGTACTTGGATTTTGACATACCACTTTTTTGTGTGATTTTCTCGCTTTCGTCTGTATTCGAAATTGCTTCAAAGCTTTTTTTTTTTTTTTTTTTTTTTTTATGAATTGATCTTTGCATCAAACTTTATAAGTCATTTTATTAATTCCGACAGCTGAGCAAAATGACATTTGGTTTCACACGCGCGACATTTGTTGTTTAGCATAATAAACATTTTAGTATGCATTTATTCGAAACAGTAATAATTTAATATATAATTTGTTCATGTGTTGAAGCAGCAGAATCGTTACTAAATTTTAGTTGCGAAAGGAAATAAATTGGTTTTGCAAATTTTTTCAGCATAATAAAATTAATTATTTTTATTTCTACACTATAATAAAATGTTTAAAAAAAAATTGAGTCTAAAGTATTTTGTACACGTGAATCAAGTTCTGAGAGACCGTAGCGTAAAACTACAACGTTAATTTATTGATTAAAAAAATTTATTGCTTTTTACTGTGCTTCTGATGCAATAAGCAAATCTGTGTGTGTGTGTGTGTGTGTGAACCCAATTATATATTTCAAGTTAAATTTCTTTTTTTTTTTTTTTTTCGAGAATTGCAACTTTGCGCTTTTTTTTACCTCGCACGTGGTATTTATTAAACATTGATTATTTCCTAGTACTATGTGAAAACGTGAAAAGAAAAAATGAATCAAATGATGAATTGCGCGCTCAGCTCCGCCGCTATGATTTACATTTTACATAACACAACAATACACATTGTATATTTACACAACAACGTTTACAACGTTAAAAACATTTGCAATTGTACTCTTCTTGTACTTACTGCATAGAACATGTTTTTTTATATATTTTACGTCAATGAAATTAGAATCAAAATTTTACGCAACATAATTTGCGTTAATTTGCATTTATAATGCTTTGCTTAAATTTTATTATACTCATGTTTCACTTGATATATGAAAAAAATAATATATTCTAAATAATGTGTCAGTTAGAGTCAAAAAGGCTCTCGACAATAATTCTCGACACTCTATAACAACTGACACAAGACTAGAACGCGTGTCGACGCAACCCGATGACATACGGTTGACGTGAAAACACTCGCTGACACAACACACATTGCGTCTTTGTTATGATCACTATATTGTCATCGTCAATCATCGGTCCATTAGAATACAGTTTTTTTTGTTAGTAGATAATAGAACGTCTTTAATTAATTTCACTGTGTGTCTCACCGTGGGATAGAACACGTTGGCACGGCACGTTCGCGCGATTGAGCAACACAGATGCGATCGAGGTGTATACATATACACTTTCGATTCTCTGTGCTTCACTTAACCGATTGTACGGCACTTCTGTAGGCCAAGGTCGTGTACGAAAACAACGACATTATGCCGATCTAATTGTAAGTAGGTGCATATAGAATTTTGGAATCGTCGACTTTCTCTTGAATTCTCGTCTTTTAGATTCTTCTTCTTTTTCTTCAATTTTCGGAGTAATTTGAGATTCACGCTTTTTTTAGCTCGCAAAGAAAAGCTTTCTAATAAGAAAGGCTGTAGTATACATGGTTTTTTTTTCTTTTTGTTTTTTTTTTAAATCTAGAATATACAGGTGGAACAGTAATTAATTAAGATGAGCGGTCGGTAAAATCTTTGATAGACGCTTTGGGAGTAAGTGAGTATAATTAAAGCAAAAAAAAAACCATGTATTAAAAAAAATATATATATATGTATATATTGCGCTTTACATAATTTCTCTAAAAGATGACTAAAATTGCGAGAAACATCCTGAGAAAGTGGGAAGTTCTCAATTTGTCATAGATTTTATTTATTGTGAAAATTAATTACAAAAAAACTACATATAGTATCATCTATACATATCTCTATGAGAGAAACACTTTTTTTTTAATACATGGTTTTAGGAAAATACTGGAAAGTTACAGTTGCAAGTACGACGTAAACATAACTTATACTGTTTTATACATACAATTGACATATGCAAAATAAATTCACACAGTTCAAGTACATCGTCCAGCAGAACAATTTTGAATGACGTCAATAACCTCCTCATTATTCACGAACAATTCATATCGCCGACAAATTTATTCGATTAGACTTTGAACCTTAATTCTTTTCCTAAATGCGATTTTTATTTGATATTTGACTCGATTTACTTATTAAAATTGAATTGCGTTCAACTTGCACGAACTATTGTGTTACACTTTATTTCACGCTAATCAAATTAAAAAATATTTAATTCAGTTACAAAGAACGATCATTGATCAAATTGATAATGACAAACTGATGTAGTTTTTTTTTTTTTTTAAAAAAAAGATGATCGTAAATTACTTTAATAAAAAAATTACACAAAACAAAGTCAATAAGCCGTTAACTCCTTGTCGTCAATTATTAAACGATTATTTTTTTATATTACACGTTCCAACAGTTTTTTGTTACAATCGCAGATAATTTTTCTCGTGTTAAATGCAACTGTGATTTGTTTTTTTCAATCTTTACATCGCTCTAAATAGTTTTTTTTTTTTTTTTTTACAGCAATTCTCGTTCAGAGTGATATTTAGCAAGGAATATTTAGCTTACAAGAAGCATTAAGCAATAATATACTACAGCAACGGAGTCGCACACAAGTTTCCCTTCACATTTCTTTATCTATACATATATAATTTTGCAAGATCAGTTACACGACAGCAATTCCGCGATAACAGTCTATTTAATGACAATCCAATGACAGCCAACGTCAAATTGATTAGAATATATGCAACGTAGATATCATTCATAGATATTCATATATGTTGTTACGTAAATGTCACGGAACGATAGTTGCTTTCTGAAAATAATTATCCTCGACTATCGTTTCTTCGACGCTATGTCATTTTTCGCTAATAGCAAAATTCTCTTGCGAAATTACGGAATTAAGAAAGCGAAGTGTTGCGATAAATAGGTGTAATTCTTACCGCGGTGTATTCTCCTGTAAAATTGTCGGTCAGACGCTTTGTACGTTTGAAACGGATTCCTTCCTGTCATTATGCGCATACGAAAAGAAAACCAGATCGAGTTTTATAAGAGTTTTATAAGAGTTTACTAGGTGACACGCGTAAGAATGAAAAATGTTAAAACAACGTTTCATTAATAAAATAAGAGACAAATCTAACCGATTTGTCTCTTTTGCAGAAAAAAGTTTTAATTTGAATAACAAGGAAGAGAGTAAAAAAAAAACAACATTTCATTATTTTATAGACTAATATGATTTGTTTCGCATGGTTTGGATTGCAATATTCATAATTTATGCTGCATAAAAGAGCTCGTAAAATGTCAGTATTATAATTTTTCTTAATAATAATACTATCAAATATTCTGCCAATTAAAATGCACTAAAGATTTTTTTACAAATGATTATTTAACGAGCGTGCAATTTGTTAAATCGCGTGCTACTGTATACTGATTGATTCCACGTTATAAATTTCTCTTTTCCACATTATAAATTTCAACGTTATAAATTTCTTTTTATAGAAAAAGATTCTAGCGCACTTATAGAATTTGGCGAGAATAGCACTCTATGCGAATTAAGACAAGAAGAAGATATATAAATTATTCGATAATGCTTCGTGAAATTACGAATCGATCACCTTTGATTTTCTTTTTCTTTGAGGAAGAGAGTTAATTACCGGAAGTAAGTATTAATAGTCATGAAACAAACTCTGAAATCTTGCTACTTGGATATCATTTTAATTCGGTATCGTTGAATCTGACCTTCGGCGAGAATATATTTCGCATCGTAAGTTCGAAATAACATCCAGTTACATCCCGGTAATATGTGCTTTGAAAATATGCGCATATAAATTTTATTTTTTATATCCGTACTTATTAGACGTAAATTGTTGTGCGTAAATCAGAAAGTATTCGGAGATAAGTCTTCTCCAGCGTTGACAATTGTCAACTTGATTTACTTGTATTTGCTCAGACATATTTTTTAACTCACGCTGCGAGATAATTAATATAATGAATATAATAATAAATAACATTGCGTAATAAATAATTTTTTATTGCGCCTTACGCGCGATTTTTATCCGAGAGATGTATCCTTTTATGTATATACAAATTGTAATTTTGACATTTCAAGGAAAGTCATTCTGATATATCATTTGGGTTGTAAATTTCTTAAACGAGAGAGAGAGAGAGAGAGAGAGAGAGAAAGAACGGAAGCGAGATATATTCCCGCCGAAGGAAGGTCGGTCAAATTCCGAATTAAAATGATACGCAAATAGCAAGATAGACACTCCAGAGTTTGTTTCATTAATGTTAACCAATTAATTTATGTATGTATTTGATAATTAACTCTCTTCAAAACTAAACTTCACTCATTAACTAGAAATAGTGTCTTCTCTTTTTGTTTACTTCCCTAATGATCAAAACACGATATTATAAGATAAAGATTTCAAGTGGGATTTGCCAGTATCAAAAATGCGGATCTATACTGGCACAAGCAAGGAACTGTCAAAAAAAGATATTAGTCGAATATTGACAGTTTTGTTCATCCAATATTGTTTCCATTTAAAATATTGTCTTACGGTGGTGATTTTCCGATACTGTTCTGGCATGCAGTATTTGGAAACGACACCGCGCCTGTAAAAATGCCTAAATTCTAACATAATTTTCAATATTATTCCCGTATCGAATAGCATCTCTGATCTTCGACGCAAAAAATTCAGTGTTGACAATAGATACGAGATTTATTATTCCAACATTCTTCTGGTATTGAATCAATAGTGATCAGTATTGATCGTTGGATTTTTCTCGCATAAAACAAATAAGTATGTTTGTATTGAATATTGAATAAGAGACTCGATCCAAAAATCGGAACGTACAAAAAATGTAATATTTAATTACGTATAATTGCACAAACAAATATCAACAATTTGACTCTCAATAGTCTCCTTTTTTAAATAATATTTTCAATTGTTCGAAATGGTTTTCGAAACTAATTTTTCTTACAATATATTTCTGCATAATATGGAGATTTCAGTCTCCAGAAAAAATTTCTTTGTTCAACTTCTTTAAGCAAATTTTTATTTTTCTTGCAAAAGGATTTTAATATTTCGCTTCTACATTAAGGTAGAGATCTTATAAAGTATCTCGGAATTTTTCAAGATTGTTTTTTAAACCTACGATAGTAAGAGAAAAAAGGGTTCGGTTTCTTGTGTATTATATTACGAAGACGACGTTAATAAAAAACCACATTGGAGACGGAGAGTTTGAAGGTATTTTATATATTAATATAGCGAGACGAGAAAGTTTTTACTCCACAGCTTTAATAAATTGTTTTATTATCTGTATTATATATAAATATGTATTATATATAAATATATATGTATTATATATATAAATATGTATTATATATAAATATGCAACATTTCTATAAACATTCTTTGTCTTTTTAATGATAGTACGTAATGTATATTTTTATGATATCACGTAATACATATTTTTTAATGATTTTTTATGATTATTTTATAATATGTTATGAGAGATTATTTTATAATATGTTATGATTATTTTATAATATGTTTCTAGTTTATATTGTTTCTCTTTTTTCTTATTATAACTTTGTACTAATAATAACATAACAAAAAGCCAAACCATTCCAAAACTTAGCATAGACTTCAGAGATATTGTGTATTATATTAAACACTGGTATATAGTAATTAATTTGAATTTGATTTGTGAGCTTTTATGTTATGAACTTTTTTATTATACCACAAATCTGAGTATATATATATGTATATATCTCTTTTTTTTTAATGTGTAAATTGATAGAGCAAAACACTTGCTTTCTATTTAAATTTTTTACAGTATCTAAATTTTGCTATACATTATGTAGGTACTTTTTAAAGAGCATTCATTAGCGTAGATAAAGCAATTTTTGTTCTGTCATTTTTTTTTTATCTTTTGTGTCACACTTTAAGATGAATTTCCCACGTCATTATTTTCGGTTTTCTCCGAATAATGAATATTCATGTACGTCTTATTTATTTAAACATATGCGCGATTCTTTCGCGGAGGCTAGACGAAAGTTCGAGAGCTCTATCAAAGTGCAAGCCGATTTGCACACACCGTGAGACGTAATTAACATGTGACATGACATAATCTTGGAAACATCGGAACATCCAACAGAGACATAACTCATGCTAGAAAAAAATGTCACCATCATCATCATCATTATTATCATCATCATCATCATCATCATCGTCATTATTATCGTCATAATTATCATCATTACTATCACTATAAACCATCACCGGCGTCGTCGTCGTTCGTCGTCGGATCATATACATAATGACGTCACGCGGGAAGATACAACGAGAGCATAGATCAGAAGCATGTCAGGTAAGCTAACACGATCTGTATCGCGATGATGACGACGACGACAACGACGACGAGATCCACAAAAAAGAAAGAGAGGGAAAAAGAGACAGAAGCGGTAGAGAAGGGATAGCGGTTACCAATATGGCGTACCGGTTAAAAGCAATGCATCTACGCTACGTCCCCAGTCCGCGAGTTGGCATGACGGAGGTGCGGTTGACGTTCCGACGCTAAAACACGGTTTTGAATCACGGCCGGTTTCGGGTAATATCTTTTTTTATTTTCTTTTGTATTTTCTAATTTTTCTCGTCAATTGAAAATTGACGACACGCTCGGTTTGCCGAAAACAACGTACACGTTGTTCGTGGATTCGCGCTCTCGAAAAAAAATCCATTGAGGATTTAGGATTTTCTTTTTTTTCTTTCAACATCACCGATATATCCGTCGTGCCGATATCTCTTTGAGACTCCCTTTGTTCTTCTTTCGTTCCGTAAAAAAAAAAAAAGAAAAAAAAGATTAACAATTGCGAAAATCTCAAAATCGACGATCGGGTAAAAAAAGAAGACGAAAGAAGAAGCAACGGAAACTACTTTCGCCTTCGTTCAAGTGTCACGAAACTTGTGGTGTGTGTTACGATTTCTGGAAGAACATTGACTAAATCGATTAACGCGCAATCTTTTTTGATTACAGTAAGTATCGTGAAAAAGAGATTTTTTTCTTAATCTCACGCTGGATGAGAAACTGAATTTTACACCGAATAGACTAAATTAATAATCTTAAAAATAAGTTGGTTTTAGAGATTAATAATTAGATGAAATTATTTATTAAGTATCAAAAATTGAAATAAAAATATCGTGCAAAATAATATTTCATATCTTGTTCGTAAATATACGTAATAAGTAGAAATTATTGTGGAACAAAATATATATGTATATATATATTTTTTTTCAAATCAACAATATACCGAAATTGCTCAAGAACTTATATCAGTGAATAAAATTCGTTTTCGGCAATATTAAACTGGATATTGAATCGGCGCAATTTTCAATATCGTAAACGTCGGAAAATACAATCGATATATCCGGTATGTATAAGTACTGCTGCTCAAACTTGCTTGGGATATCGATTTTCGGCATCAAGGACTAATAAATCATTCTATCGGTTGTTGGAGCGAGAGATCGTAAATTAAATTGAAATATTGACGAGTATGTGATTCCCGCGCGAACATAGTTAAAGCACCGCTGCTTCTGTCCGCGATTCAGCACAGTTTAATTATTTTCGATCGGGATATCGATCTCTCGCAAGTACTCGACCGGTTCGCAAATGCATATGAAATGTGTGTGCTTCGTATAAACTTCCTTCCTTTCCATCCTCATCTTTTTTTGCTTATGTGAATCACCTCGGGCGCTCGATTTGAAGTTCGATTCACGTTCCACCCGTTCGCGACAGACTGTGGGAGCACTTAATGAACGTATTTATAGTCGTCAGGCCATCCTTATGTACCGAGGGAAGCCTTGAGTCAACGTTTCACGATGCGTGCCGCGTCGTCGTCGTCGTCGTGGTCGTCGCGCGGTGCCTTCTTCTGCGTTCCATATCGCGATGTGCGCGATTAATAGGACGAACGGATGATTGCTCGCACACGTTGCGGCAACAAGTTGTCGATTCGACCTGTAACTCCGCGACCACGAGGAATCCCACGTGATCGTCGCGACACGACATCTTCCTCGTTAAAATCTGTCTTCGCGCGGTTTCATCACGGTTGTTAATAAGATACGAAAAAAAGAGAATAATACATTTCTCCGATGTTTTTTTTTTTTTTTTGTTTTTTTTTACGCGCCTCAGTGCGTCTTGACTTTGACTTCAGTAGGTGATAATGGATTTATTTGGATGTGATCTCACGCATGTCTTCGCGATTTGTTAGTGATCTCTGCAAATAAGTTTGCGCCATTATACTTTACGATATCGAAAACTGAACGCGCGAAAGTTGTACCGATTTAACGTCCAGTTTAATTGTAATTTCGGTATATTGTTGATTTATAAAAACAAGAAAAAAAATATCTTGTGCCTCAAATAATTTCTATTACATATATTTACGAATATTTAGATAGATAAATTGGAACAGACATTTCTATGCACTGTGAAGATAATGTATTCCCTGCTATAAACTAAACAGGAAAAAGGGGTTACCCTGTAACTCCTTGTACGGCTTCGATATGCCGATCCAAACTTTCCGGTTATGATTCGGTTTTTTTTTCCTCTATTATTTTCTCGATCTACATTTATACCTGTTAAATATACAAGAATGTCGTTGAAACATGTGATCGTTATTGCCTCGTATTTTTGACGCTAGACGAACCGGTTGCTCTCCGAAATGAGATAACGAGGTTTCAACTGCACCACACCGCGAATATATTTCGCGCACATGTGTGCATCAAACACAGTTCTGCGTTACGTAACATGACAATACAATGGTATGCGGGTATGATTAATTGTCGCACGATATGCGACACGTACGTACACGCGACGTATCGCTATCCGGAGCGGAAAGCGCAAAGATTCCACACGTTACTTTTTTCCCAGCGATATATCGCGTTCATAAGAAAAATAAAAAAATAAAAAAAAACTTTGTGAAGATTATGTAACGTTTCACTTGCGCAAAAGTAGAAAAAAAAAGCACGGAGAAATAAGGGGGAAACTTGTTTGGAGCACGAAAGTATTTCTCTTAAATGAATTTTATAGAGAAATATAATCACATATTATTTGCTAAAAGTTTTCAGGTCGCCGAAATTGAAACTCGTTGCTTGGTTGGTTTACGACTAATTAAATGTAACTATATTTTTTTTTCACCCTAGTTTTAGAAACTTGTTAAACCAGTTTTTTGACTTTTTCTCGATAATTTAATCTTATCACTGCTCCATTAAACATCGGTTGCAAATAACATATATCAGTCAACACGTTGAACGCCACGTGACGCATATCTCTGAGGTAGGTTTTCCTTCGTTACCCACTTTTGGATTGACGAGATTTTATTTATTCATCCAAGTAAAACCAATTTAACGAAGAACTTGCGAGATTATTTAATAAGTAACGAATCTTCGATAATATCGCACAAAACCTAACAATTTAAACTCCGTTAGGAAACATATTCGATTTCTTTTCACGGCGTTCAACGTGTTAATAAATAAACTGACGATATATATTTGAAACGAAAAAAAAAAAAAAAGAAGAGAATAATTGAAATAGCTAAATCACACATAAGGTGTAAAATATAGAATATATTTATGTACGGCAATTAATTGTGAAAAAACTTGTGCGCTTTTGGCAGGAATATTTGCACAATATTTAAAATCTCTTTTTTAATCGTAATTAACTCGCTTTAAACTGTTGTTTAGACATTTCCGTATTTAAATTATCTACTTACTTTATATATCATTTAATATTGCATAAATAACACTGACATTGAAGTACGTAAGACGTATTATTAGTCACACACGTAATATATAATTCCACTAGAGCAACTAATTATTATTATAGCGCGTTTTATATGAATTAGTGCAATATACAGTTGAATAATACAATATATAATTAAAATGGTAAAATATATAATTTAATATTATCTCCCGCGTCACATTGAATCCGTGTAACACGCGTGAGATAGTTCATCATAATTTTTTCAAACGTACAAGGTAGTAATGTGAATTGACACAAAGCATTTGTTATTTAAAAAAAAAAAAGAAAAAAGAAAAACAAACAGAAAATCGATCGGAGCAAGTGTGATTAGGTCACTTTTTCGTGTGAGAAATATGTGACAAATGAAATTGTTTATCCGACGATTAGCTAATTATTATTAAATCGACTACCTTTAACTTTAGTCCGTAAGGCTGTGAAGGTCTAATTTAGCTATTTAATTTTATTACGGCCTTTTTCTATCTAATTATTATTGTTGAATTGTTTGTTCGCGAATTAACTAATGTTGTTCTATCAGATGACGGAACAACATGTAAGCGGAATAGTACACGCACAAAACCGAATAAACTAGTTTCTGCTTAGATGTGACCGGCGTGTGCCGGTCACTGTATACAGTAACGCAATCGGTAAAAGCTGTTGTATAATCTACGCAGAGATGCAAAAAAAGAAAACGCTGTGTGTGTGCGCGCGCGCGCGCACTAGACACTTTTTATATAGTCTTGAACACAGACGCGCGCGATCGATTGAAAGAGGCGATTCCGCTCACATGTCGATCGATAGACGACGACGACGACGACGACCGGATCGCAATCCCGTCGATCTGTTACACACGATGATCGGGCTAAATCACGGCGCGATCTCGAGATTGACACGACACATACTTTCCTGTGCAACTGGCACTCGTCACACGCTCGTTCGCGCGCGCGCGCAAACGCCAACTTATCTACCTATTACGTGAAACGTTGGCGTGTTGCGACACGAGCGGCAAATTTTCTGACAGAGATTGAAACAAGTCCTGCTTTCTCCCGAATTTTTCAGCATTAGTTCTATCGCGCGCGCGCGCGCGCGCAAACGTCACGTGCCCCGCCGACGGGGATCAATATGTTTTTCTTATCGGAATTGTTTACATCGAAATTAATAATCGATTATTAATGATCGGTTTGATATTAACATATGCGTAAGTCCGCCGGATGCTTACAATTAGAAGTGAGCGAACCCTCAAGGCTGGAACGTCCGTTCTCGCGTTCCGTATCTCGCGCGGCACTCGAGTCTTCTCGAGGCTTGTTATACCATTTAATCTTTCGATCTGCGATGATTGTATCGCGCGTACACTGAAAGAAAGTAACTTCTAAACAAATCCAATTATAAATGGATAATAATCAGACATCCGGACGCTACTATCAGAATTCGTCGTAAAACATCGTCGCACTTATCTCGTCTCGCGATCGGTCGTTTGAATTCGCACTCCGTGATCTTCCGCAAGACAACTCAGCTTCTCTCGCATATTACAAAGGAAGATAATTCCAACCATCTCCGAAACCTCGTTCGGCGAATCTCGTCGAAAAGACCGTTGATAACAGGCTTTCGATGTCTTTTCTCATTTCGCCGCGGCTGCTCATCGACGAACGATCTATCGAGGAAGGACTTTAATATCGTCGCTTTATGTAAGCAAGGGGATTCTCTATCTGCCTTTCTTTCTCTATCGTTTTCCTACATTTCTTTCTCTTTCTTCCTTTCTCGTATCTTTCTTTTTCTCTCCGACTATTAACGCGTTACAGCAAGACTCTCGGCAGCAAGTTGCAACTTGATGCAGCTATGCACTTTCCCTGCAGCAGCTGCCGTCGCCGCCGTAGCTGTTCAATCACTCTCGCACTCTAGGCGAGATCGAGATCGTGTGTAAAAATAAATAAATAAATCGTTCCGCCAAGTCCGGTTTCGGTCTTGTTTGCTCTTTTCAAGAATCTCGCTCGATATTCGAAAGGTTGCATGTAGGTATGTATACGCGGGAGCAAAACACGCGGAAACACAAAGATTCCGAAGGTCGACTTACGAGATTCGCTTTCTCGTTTTCAATTACATCATCGACCTTACGCGCGCGTTTTATGACAATCTGCGCATCATCGGGCGTCAGGTGAGATAGACCCAATGCAAGAGACGGAACGCGTCCTAATCCTATCTTCGCGATTTCTTTCTCTCAAGCGCGAGAGAAATTTCCGCGACTTTGCCGTATCTTACAAGCTTCTGTCTCTTTACGGAGTTGTGCGATGTCGAAATAGCGATTGTCTGTCCGTGCGCGATTTCTCGAGTCGCGGGAATGGCGAATTCGCGGCCACCCCGTACACGTCGCAACGTAAACGATAATTCTGATGACATATACGCGAGACCTACCTAAGCGATTATTTCTATAGCGATTCGCTTTTATCGACGACTTCACCGTTTCGGCAAAAATGTACACGCACGAGGCTCAATGAATATAAAACCTAGACCGATACGATTGTTCTCTTCAATCGTGTTTTGTAATATCTCTTCGCCGAGAGGACACGTCTTTCGGAAGATGATGAATTATTCTCACGTCCGGTTAATTAACGTTTAAATCGCTGTTGTGCGTCTAGTTTTAATTCTTGATCGTCGCGCGCGTATATAACGCGCGGTCAATTCGGTTTTAATCTCAATATCATATTGTCTCGCAACGGTCTTTCTTTTGAGATGCAACCATCGGTTGCGCAACTCTCGAGAAGAAATGGCAGAGGTCACGCTCTTCTCTCCCTCGATCATTAGAACGTCATTTCATCGCCATCACGACAGTCAGTCCGTTTCTTTCGCAATAAACGAGTCCTTTTCTTGCGAAGCCGCATTTTCTGTGTGCGCCGTCTTTATCTCCCCTCTCTCTCTCTCTCTGTGCCGATCCTTTGTTCGAAAAATAACTATCTCTCTCTCTGTACATCATTGTCAAATTGCGCGTGTTTCGCGAACGATGTATATATAAACGCGTTTTCTCACAAGATCGTCATCCGCGGCATCTCGACCTTGTTTCTGATCTCTCCTCGTTCGAGTTTCGCTCTTAGGGTATATATCGCGCGTATGTATAAACGCACGCGGTATAAACTTCGCCACATGTGCGCTAATACAACGCGTTGCACATCAGTTGCCGTCGTTACGCATTGCCCGAGGACGATCGTATAATTTCAGATAAAGCGACATGTTACTATTGTATCATCATCAAATGATACCGCGCGTGTCGGAAAACAAAGTGTGTTGCGAATTTCTCAAAAGAGAAATGTCGCAATTACGAATTCCGATTCCGTTCTCTTCGATCAAATTACGTCAGCTACAAAGAAAAACTAGACGATAATTTTATTAATTCCGAGCGGCGCGTGTATTTCGCGCGTTTTATTTGTCCATACAGAAGCATATGAGCAGAAACGGCAAATATTTGTCAGGTGCATAAATCAAGCGAATACGACGTTCGTATCCTGCGGCGTATCCCGCGAACAAGAGATTCCATTGATGTGACCGGCGCGCGTTTTTTTCTATCCCAACTTTAAGGATCTCTCAAGACAGAGATCCGAGCAAATATAATTTTTAAAACTACTTTTTTTGATTCGCCTTGGTGATTGTCTACGACGGAAAGATGTAAAAAAAAAAACAATGTTAACGGTGAACAATTCAAAAGTGGTTTTGGCGATTTTTATTTTATTATTCATTGCCATTTTTTTTAAATTGTATTATACTCGGAGAGTGTTTCTCAATGTCTGACAATGCGCTTGCACAAGTCAGACATGTTTTTTGTCGTTTGCGAACTTACTGCTTTTGAATTTCCCGTCGTCTTTTAAGTAGAAAAGAACGCAAGGAAATGACGCTCGCTGACGGCCAATTTTTTCACTTCTCGATATAACTTTATCCTTCAGATATATTGATATATACAGATATATGTAAAAATGTACCAATTCTGGAAAATATCTTTTGGACAAAGTTATCGAGAACTTATCTAGAAGTGAAAAAGTTGGGTGTTAAAAAAATTTATTAATATCCTCATGTTAAATTAGTTTTTCGTCGTGTCTTTTTGTTTTGGAGGGAACCACTCATATATGCACGACGGTACAAGTAGTTAAGATAAATTTTATACAAAGTAAAAACATTAGATAAAAAGTCATCAACGTCATATCGTTCTTTAGAAGTTTTGTAATTGAGATGATCGGCCCGGGATCCGCTGAGCACCGTGACCCCATTCTCCCCTATTTTCCAACATAATTAAATTGTATCACATACATAACTTGACATTATTACATCAATTTACGCGTAAAATATCGTAACATTTCTTCAAAAGCATCATCGATAATTGCGAGACTTTACGATTACTTAGAAAACTTAACGAATACACTCGTGAATTTTGTTACGAGAAGTTTTTTTTTATTTTTACAATGTTATGTGAATATCTTACGTAAAACTCACGTCATTATTTTGCAAAATTATTTTCGCGGTATACTCCGCGGAAATGCGAATTAACTCTGAATATGTGAATTGATTTTTCCGTTTAATGTGAATTGACTCTGAATGTGTGAATTGATTTTTCCATTTAATGTTTTTCTCAAGCGCAAAAACGAGAAAAGGAAAATTTTTCATTTTTTTTAAAGTGTTTAAAAAACAAAACATACATGCCTAAATAAATACATACTGTTTTTGAACAAGACGCTTCTAGAAAGAAAACTTTTTTTTTCACTTAGAGTCTGTAAATCATAATGTTTTTTGTTTTTTTTGTTTTACATTGTTTTTATCGCAAACAAACCGATTAAGTCAGGAACACTCTGTCCTCCCTTTCATATTTTTTACTTCTCGATTCCCATAACGATTTCTCTTACGTAAACGCGATGAATTGCGTTTATATACTTAAGATTGAGAAGACTAAAATCGAAAAAGGCAGCATATTGTGTGATGCTGTGTGTCGAAGCGAACTTACAAACGTCACCGATCGGTGCTAAGCAATCGACGCTCAAGGTTTATGCAATTAACGAGTCCCTTCCATGATTCTTCTTCTTTTCGTTGATCGAAAGCACGTACGAAAAAAATACGAAAGTCCAATCTTGAGTCCTTGAGAGCGCGACTTATTCCAAGCGACATGAGAAATCGCGTTAATCAAAATTATTGATTAATTGCATTCGTCAACGAGTTAATCGTCGAGTTAGTTCGTGACGTTTGACGAATATTCTGCTTGCGTATCACGTGTGTTTGCAAATCGCAATAATTGTTTTGTGTCAACAAGATTGTACGTACGACAATTAAATGTAGAAAACTACGTAATCGCATTACGATTGTTTCTTCTTTTCGCGTTTATCATCACACTTTCTTATTTATCAGTTTTTTATTCCCTCTTGCAATCCGAAACGGTCTTTCGACGTTTTGTCACGTTGATTCCTCCGGAGCACGTGATTAAGCGGGAAGGACACGATCATGATGATTATACGACGACTAATCGAGGTCTAACAACGGCCTTGACACGCGGTTCTTCCAACGCGATTTCACGTGTGTTTGTAAGTACTTTTGTTACGTACGTGCGCGACCGAGAGAAACGGAAGGGATAAGTGGGCAACGGCATTATCGCCTCACAGTCGAGACAAAACGCCGCATCTGTTATTTTGTAACTTAATTTGTTATCGGGGCGGCGAACAAAAGTGAAATCAAATTTATCAATAATAATAATAAAAAGAGACGTCGAAAATAAAATAATATTTCTTCCTATTGGTTGAAAAAAAAAAAAAAAAAAAAAACGGCGAAGCGTGCCGGAAGGCATCGCCGAAGTTTTCAATTTTCGCTTCTCGTTCGTTCAACCGCGATACCGCGGAGAAAAAAGGCGTGCTCCTCTCGTTTCAACCTCCGCTCGGTGTTATCTGCGGTCGAGTGAAAGTAACTACACCCGATGTTTACACCCTGTCTAAACAAGCGAGAGAGACATTGTTGTGTCGAAGACGTAACGCCGAGATACAGTCACGTCGTCGGCGAGTTTAAAAAGCCGCATCGTCATCATCATCGTCATCATCACTCGGTCGGCGTTAATTGCTCTATCCATCTCCGATTCCGCCTACTTTTTCCGGAAGTGGATTACGGCACGCGCGCTTTACGCGCTTTTTTTCGTTTTTTTTTTTTTGCATCTTTTGTGTGTGTGTGTGTCTGTGTGTGTTTGTAGTGTCTCCGAGACACGCGATCTCTTCATCCCGACCGTTATGCAATTGCCATCGCGTAATGCGAAAATTTGCGACTCTCGTATATACTCTCCGTTCCCAGACACGCTATCACGCGCGATTTTGACACCTGTCAGTCGTCGGCGTTTTTTTTCTTTCTTCCGAAGAAGGAGCTAACGCGTTCTATTTTTTTTTTTTTTTTTTACTTTGATTAGGCGGAATTATATTTGTAAGAGCGATAACGCGCGAGCATGTTAACGAAACGCCCTGCGCACCGCACCGCACTGCATCGCGGTCTTGCATCGTCCGGTGTTCGCGATTACGACCTGGTTTTAACTCGCGAGCAACGCTCCATTATCAACGGTTCTAAACACATGCGGCAGCGACATGTCAACTACGTCAACAAAAGCGAACGTTTGTTCGTTTCGCAGTATATTTTATTATACAAACTGTTTATTTCTTCTGTAGATCTTTTCTATATATAAAACTTGTAAATGTTTCCTCAAATGCCAATTTAATTGATAAAAAAAGTATTAAAAAAAACATTATTTACGATATTTGCGAGACTACGATATTTGCGAGACACAAGTTAGATACAGGTAAATTAATTCTGCAGACCGATTAGTTATCTGCTTTGACAAATGGTGACCTAATCGAATTTTATTATTGTACAGACATTCTTCGGCGTTGATTTAGGCGCGAGCCGGTTCTGGGTTTTATTCTATCGTAATACACCGACGAAGTCGTAATCCACCACTTTTCTCCGACGTGCTAGCTAGACAGTGACAGCACGCGACCGCAATTTCTCGGAGTGTCAACGACGAACGGCGCGTCTGTGTCGGGGTCTGAATAGGCCTTTCTCCGCTGCCTCTTTTTCTCTCTCTCTCTCTCTCTCTCTCTGTTCTCCGTGTATATTTCTTTCTCTTTTTCTCTACCGAGAGCCTTTGCTATCTTTCGTTACTCAAGCGCGCGATTCACCGCCTAATGTCTGAAAACACACCAGGTGATTGCGTTGCACGTAATAGTTACACTTGCACTTTCGGCTCGCCGCGGCAACGGGTACCAGAGCAATGATGGACGGCACCGACGTTTTTTTTTTTTTTTTTTTTTTTTTTTAGAACATTACATTTCTTCCAATATTCCGATTTAATTACAATTCTTGTAAATTATTTAACGAATATTTTTGAGGAATAAATTTCTTAGATTCGTTTCATTGGGAAGCAACCACAAATATTGTCACTCAAAGTGTTGTGTTGATAACGCAATTATATTATTTTTCTATAATTTTGGCATATATTATCGATTTACAAGAAGAGCGAAAATTTTGCAATTAATATATTGATTCACGGCTTGTTTTTTGTATAATATAAACTCAAAATAACAATAATAAGTGACTTTGTATTTGAAACCGAATTGACCGAATAAAATGAGGAAAAAAGAAGAGAGAGAAGTCGAGTCTTCTGAGTCCCTGACGTCACTGACGTCGAACGCGTATACAGCCACATTCGCTTAAACTTTCCTACGGTGCCGTTTTACGCGGCCGCGAGTCCGACGCGATGTATCAACGACGAAGTCCCGGCTTTAAAGACACTTTCACGATCGGTATCCGTAAGATTGGACGTGTTCCAGTGAACGCAATTGCTAGCGTCGTCGTCGTCGTCTTTGTCATCTTCATCGTCATAGTTGTCATTGCCGGCGTCGTTATATCACGTCCAGATTTAACCCTTCGCGCGCGTGCGGCGGCGTCCCGACGTGGCTGCGTTACGCTAACATATTCCGCTTGTCCCGTGATTATCGTAAAAATCATTATGCAACCAGCAGATAGCGTACCCGGCGTTTATTTGCGCAAGTAGATAAAGCCGAGAGACGACCTCGCACCGCCACCGCCGACGTCGCTTTTTCTACAAGGAATATATATTCGTCGTAGATAGTTTTTGTTTTTTTTTTTTTTTTTTCATCGTCTTTTGTGTAATACGGCGCGATAAATTGATTCGAGATACACGCGGATTACGGCGCAAATTACAGTTTCGACGAGTGAAATTAAACTTTTTTACACAATCGCGTAAGTAATTAGACGCATATGACGTGGCGTGCGCGGAAAACGCTTATCATTGCCTCGCGATTTTATCTCGGACGCCGTAAATATAGACGACGCAAGCAGGTGCATTCTAGTCTAAATAAAGACACTGACCTACAGTGCATTCTCGCGCGTTCTCAGGAACCACAGAAATGATGCGTCTCTAGAAGTTTTCGAGTTTGTTCGCATAAAACGGAAGCGGAAAGGTCGCCGTGGTCTTGAATTTTCAAGGTTCAATCTCGGAATTAAAAAAAAAAAAAAAATGCTGGCTCGGATCTCTGTCCAATTAAACCGTCGTAGCTTGGAATCACGGTTATGCGGGATCACATCACGAGAACATTGAATATACGCAACGCGTGAAATGAAATTATCTGAAACGTGCGCTCTATTGATGAAAGAACAATTTAAAGCGTATGGTATGAGAATTTTATCGATAATTATTGTATTACTCTCTCTCTCTCTCTCTCTCTCTCTCTCTCTCTCTCGACTTTTAACAAAATGGATCTGATGCGTTGAATTTTCGATAAATTTTGAGTCATTAAATAATTAAAATAATACGTTAAATAATTGATATTTAATGTTTGTTATTTTTTGTTGATTTTTTTAAAACGAATCACACACAGACCGTTTGATGTACGAAAATCTCGGAATATTATAGAAATAAGAGAGTGCAAGAAAATGTTTCGTCCTTTTCTCTTTCTCTCTCTCTCTCTCTCTTTCCTTCTCTTTCCATCCTTGATTAGATCAAGTGACGATTTCAGGCAAATAGCCAAGGTACGTACGTAGGACGATTGATAAATATCCGAAACGACGCATAGATAGCAACGCTAATATCTATATCGCGCGCGCTGTGTGTGTTGTCTCTCGTTGACAATTTTCACTCTTTGAAAGAACATATGTCAAATGCTGATCGCACATAATGTTTGCGTGACAGCTCGCCAAAATATATAGTCGTTTACGGCATATCGATGACTTCATTCCTCTTGGAAAATGTTTTTTTTCACCAAGTCAGTTTTTCAGATTCGGAAATAAATGAAAATCGCTATTTGGCGAGTAAGGCAGCGAGCTGCCCACTTCAAAGCCTAAATTTTCGTTACTAATTAAAGTGATCATTACTAATTAAATTCATTACTAATTAAAGGCAATTGAAGCGTGAGCTAAAGCATTGTTAAAAATTACCGAAAGTGTTTATCTTGGCGAGATGTCACACAAACTATGCGATAATGAGCCGTGTTTGTTCTTTCTTTTGAGGGATGAAACTTGTCAACGACAACAGTGATGGTACTGGTGTCACTATCTGCGTGTGTCGTTTCGGATACTTATCAATCAATCGTCCCTCGCACTCGGCTTGCGTAGGTACCGATTTTCTTTGCGTAATACACGCGAACAACAAACGTAATACACATACGATTCCCGACGTTTTCTGTCCTCGGGACAGCTCTGTTATAATGTAGACGTATATGCGTCTTTTCGCAACATAATCCCCGAGGTATTTCGCTTGCTCGGCGCGTTTTCGTTTTGCAACAAGCGGATAAAACAACCGCGACCACGCGCAGGGACCGATCGCGACCTCCATTCGCGCTTGTGTTCGGTAGCGCGTTGAACTTCTCGTTGCCGATCTATCGCGCGTTGGCAATACTCCGAGAAATCGGCGGCGAGACGCTCGGAAATGCATGATTATATTTGCGGTTGGCCTTCTGTCATGATTAACGCCGGCGGCACTCGTCCGGCGGCGGTTCGAAAAGGAAGTAGACTTCGATTGAGTGTTCGAATACGTCGGGATTCGAATCGACAAATCACGCACGATAAAAGTGTAAGTCGCGCGTATTATATTTCAAAGTGGATGTTTGTTAGCGATCTCGCTAATAAATAAAAAAAATTAGAGGTTTAGTTTTTTAAATAGTTTTTTTTTTTTACTGATTGGAGTGAAACAAGGATGTTTGCTTTTTTTTATAAAGCCGGATTATAAAGAAAAAGTATAAGTAGCCGGTGATCAGACACACACTCGTGATGATATATAATCATCGACTTCGTTTCACTTGGTCCAAAGTTTTATATTCATACTTTATATTCACAAAAACCATTTTACAGGTTTTAATCAATTTTCGATACTTTATTCCGCGTAAATTCCAGAAAGGATAAAATATAATTACATCTTTATTTTTACATCTTTGATTTTAAATCAGATAAAATTCCGTATTTGAAAGATCCGGGATCTCTTAAGACAAAAAAAAAAACAAAAAAAAACAAAAGAAAATGTTTTGCCTTTATAATTACTTCTCAACGGTTAATTTATCAACGCGCATTTTCAAAAATGAATTATATGTTTTTTAACAATTAATAAATATTTAACAATTAATGAATATTTAACAATTAATGAATATTTAACAATTAATAAATATTTAACAATTAATAAATATTTTAACAATTAATATATGTTTTTTCTCTGATTATTGTAACAGCGAACAAAAAAAAACATTCGACGAGTAGTAAGCGAAATATAATCGGCGACCTTGAGAAAACAGGACGTACGCAACGATCGATTATCCGTCATTAACATAACAATTAATCGGTAATAAAAATCTAAATTTATTATACTGTGAGAAAAAAAAAACTTATTGTTTTCATCAAAAAACTTATTATCTTTGTTGGCGGAAGGTAATTATTTTGTCTTCGAACAGTTTTTCTCTCCCTCGCGTTGTTCTAGCTAAAACACGCCAAAAAAAATTGCAACAAACGATGTCATCGAGGCGCGGACGTTCGCGTTAGCCAGATTTCAGGACAGCGAGGAGAGAATGCACACGGGCTGTACCAACATCGTCGTTTATGTATTCGCGACGGCGCTCGAGTGAAATTCAATCGCGCGCCGTCGTTGTACAATACGTATACGTACGATACGTGTGCGAACGTGGCCGTTATAATGGTTCAAGGCCGCGTCGCCGATTCATGGTCGATCCTGGTGAATTGCGCGACGACGACGTTCTCCAATTGTATCGTACAACGCACCGCTTTCGAATAAAAAATTCGGTAGTCTCTGTTAACCGCGATCGCACTGTTATAATGGCAGCTACTGATAAATCGTCGACCGATGGTCAGTCTCTTTAAAATTTAACGCGTCGAGATTAGATATGCGCGATCGCGAAGATTAGATTCGATTGACGATTTCAGTGAAATTTCGAAACCGTGTATAAATATATTTCGTAGAGATGATTAATTATCGGTAATTTTGTGTTACAATATCAGACGTCTGACTCGGATGGGATTTTCTCGCCGATTGCGAGCTTATTACTCACCGTTCTCCCACTCGAGTCTTGTTCATTCAACGATAATTGTACCTTTTAATTAAAACTAAATTAACCCTTCGTAGACGGACATGGGTCTCCGTGACTTTTTTTTCAAAGTTTCAAATCGGTGTCTTGTCAAACTTTCGATTTAAAACAAACAAACAAACAAAATTGAAAAAATATTGATTTTTCGCCGAGATATTCGATTTTAAAGTCGCGTGGGTCTCACAGACTCAGTCTGTTCAACAGATCGATTTTGGAGTCTGTCTGCGAAGGGTTGAAACTAAATTACATCAAACTTTTGTTTTGTTAAGCAAATGCCTAAATAGAGAATGTATTAGCAGATACTTGAAAGAAGAAATCATGTCTTTCTCTGTCTAATGTGTGCTCTTGTCTTGATGTTGTTTGTTTCAGAAGAAAGAAAGGGTGATCGCAAGGATTGACACTTTGATCTGTCCAAAGTAGACCTCAGGGTGATTTGTTTCTCGGCAACATGTCGGTGATAATACATTACATAGAGCGGTTCCATGATATGTTGGACAAACACGCAGGTGAGTGCGCAGGTCGAGGAAGATCACTTCACGCGGATCATTGTGAATTTTCTGTCTTGCGAAATCGCGCATTGGAAATAATTTAAATGACAATAACAGCAGAGCAAACTTCACTTCTAACGCGCATGCAAGTGACATCATGCAAGCGACATATGTTATAATTGACGATTACGTAGACGCGCAATAATTTCGAGAGTCGCAAACGATTCGCGGTATTAGAGAGTATTCCCGGAGAGTCGAGTTTACATTATTAATGCACGCGGAACAATAATGTAAATAGCGCATACTAAATGGCGCATTTTTTGTTTCCTCTTTCGCTTAACGACTCCCAGAGACCGGAATGTGTATGCTATTGTGTAATTTAGTCGTAAAAAAACGTCTATGCAACTCACAACTTCGGGAATTATTTTTATAGTTTTACTGTTTAGATTCTTTTTTTAGTTTTTACGATTCGCAATTATTTCGATAGAATTAAGGAAAACAGGAGAATTTAGCATTGAAATGATTCAAACAACGTCATAATTAATTTTCATTCAGATTCACGTTACGACTGTTGTCCAAGAGCGAGATTTGTTTTTCTACGCGATTTGCATGTACATGGAATGTTTTCTGTGTAGCAAAAAGATATTCGCGCGCAGATAAAACGCGCGCTCATTTGACTTCCGCATTGACAGTCGCGGGGCGTTTTATATATCCCACATGGGCGTGCAACAATACGTATCTATATATACTCTCGAGATATATATATATATATACATATGTGCGTGTTCCGTCGAATTTGCGCAATTTGTAAAAATTTATTTTATCGCGTTAGCGAACTCTCTTGTGACGCGAATGTTGTCGCAAAACAACTGTTTTCTCAAAGTTATTACTGTTCTACTTTGGGCAAGCAACAAGGAAATATTTTGGTAATTGTGACGTTGGTGGAGCGTGTCCCGTGTATGTGATGAGCGAAATGAAGTAATTCTTTGTATTTCACAAAACACACGGCACATTTCTTGCGAGAGCTCGTTTGTTGTCGCGATTTTAGAAGACGTTGACAATTTCGAGATGTCGAATTATTCCTGTAAACATTTTTTTTTTTTTTAGATACGTATCCTGTAAACCCTAAACATTTTGTCTGATTTTTTTACTGAGTAAAACGTTGGCAGAAACTCTGTAAAAATTCACGGGGTTTTATTCAACATTCTATATTAAGGAAATAACACACTAGTTTGATATATTTTTTAGAATTTTTCTACTATAAATAGTTGATAAGAGATTTTCTCATTTTCAAGAATGTCGCTCGGACATTAATTAATGTCCGGGATTTACAGGATTAAGACATCTTGACATCGATTTACAAGCATCTTTATTCTTATTGAATATTTAATAAAAAAAAAAAAAAAAAAAAAAAAAAAAAAAAAAAAAAA